>JAHDVE020010488.1:0-12271 GCA_022606495.2 Halesus radiatus
AAACAGCAGTCACCCCTGTTCTTATCTAGATAATTTTTATATATATATATTTTACAAACTACATTATGTAGTACATTACTGTTCTCCCGACAACAGGATCCGAGAAACCCGGTTAGATGTTATAACACAGTAAAGAAAATGACAAAAAGAGCAATTAATCCATCTATAAATCAATAGAATAATTTAATCATTTTGTTGCATGATTCTTTCAACAGAAATAAGGAAAATTTATTAAAAATATTTTTGTTGATCTCGTTTCCCATTTCAGCCCTTTACCGCCTCCTTGTGGCCCTTCACCACCCCCATTTGTCTTTGAGGCCACCATCTCTGGATCTATCCAACACCCCCTGGGGGCGATATCGCCCACGTCGGGAATCTCTGCACTAAATTATCAATATAGTGAAAGCCGCTTAAGAAGTTTCCATTAAAGAAGTTGTTTTTTTGGTTCCATGAAGACTGAATTTGAAAAATGGCCCAATTTATCACAAAGCTTTTTCAAAAGGAAAAGTTGGTTTTAATAATAATAATAATAACAAAGCATTTATATAGCGCAGTTTTGTGTTATTTCACTTCAAGTGCGCTTAACTCAAAATAAACTTAAACATGATTAAATAACTCCATTCAGTGGTATTCCTACAGTGCTACTTTTACATACTATTTGTACATTCTTAACATATTACATACATTCTTGCTTATTCTTAATATTACTCCTACAGTACTCCTTAGGTGCATATTCATAAAAAAAATTACATTATATTATACAGTATACATATGGCTATACAACAATAATACATTCACAATATTACTACAAGAATAGTAACATTTTAAGACAGGAGTCGGGTTATGTTCAGCAATAACGGACTTCACATAATTTTTTTAGAAAATATATATACGGAGGAAACCGAAACCAAACAACTACCAGAGGCTTGAGGAAATGACTTTTTATAATAAATCGAAGAGAAATTAAAATTTATAGACAGAAGGATTTTTTAAATAAGTTTGTTTTTAAAGCCCGTTTAAATTCAGTCAATTTCTAGATATTAGTAAGAGCTGGGGGAAGTTTGTTCCAAATGAGAGGGCCATTTACGCGAAAAGAGCGATCATAGTAGACGGCTCGATTTGACCTTGAATGTTCAATTAGACGATTAGTAGCATCTAGATCAGCTGACCTCAGAGTAAGCTGTCTATCACTTAAGTCCTGTCGGATGCATAGTTCAGATATATAGGTTGGCGCCATTCCCTGCAATGCTTTGAAGGTCAGTAAGCAGATCTTGAACTCTATTTTTTCAGGGCATCGAAGCCAATGACAGTGATCCCTTAGAAGTGGGGTTATATGACAATATTTAGATTCACCAAATATCATTCTCGCCGCAGCATTGAAGACGGACTGGATTCTATTGAATTGTTTTTGAGGGAGGCCAGCATATGCACTATTACAATAGTCCATATGTGAAACAACGAAGGAATTTATGAGTGATTTTGCTCCATCAGAGGGAAGACATCTCCTGATTGATTTTACCTGTCTAAAATGGAAAAAACCAGAACTAACAGCTTTTGTAATTTCCGATTCAAGAGAAAGACTATTTTCTATAGTGAAACCTAGGAATTTTATTTCTGTAGAAGGAATTATATCAGTATCCTGAATACGTATTGGATTGGAATCAAGGAGGCCTTGCCTTCCAGGGGAAGTTATCCAAATAAATTCTGTCTTTGCTGGATTAAGTTTGAGTTTATCGACAGACATCCAACTTGAAACCGTATTAATGAAGCTAACTACCTCATTTTTTAGGACGTCTTTTTATCCGGGGAACAAAATTTAAAGATCAGACGATCGTCTGCATAGCCTTGTGATTCAAAGCCAGCTGAGTGAATGAGGTGTTCAAGACGATTAGTATAGAGAATGAAGAGAATGGGACCTAGGACAGACCCCTGGGGAACTCCAAATTCAATGGGAGTTTCAAGTGATGTGCATTTATTGAAAGTTACTGAGGCTACTCGTCCAGACAGGTAAGATGTCATCCATTGGAGTACATCACCTCGAACGCCAAATTCGGTATCAAGCACATTTATTAGAATACTATGATCTACCGTGTCAAAAGCTGCACTCATATCAAGAACAGATACCAAAGCCAACTTACCTGCTTCCATCCCGATGATCAAGTCTGAAATTATTCGCAATAGAACAGTTTCGGTTGAATGAAACTGTCTATAAGCAGATTGATTTTTGGCAAACAGACCAGCGGAGTTCAAGTACCCTACCAATTGTTTGGCAACGATTTTCTCAAGCAATTTTGATAAAAATGGTAAGTTGGATATAGGCCTGTAATTATCCGTATTGTCTGTATCAAGATTTTGTTTCTTTAGAATCGGAGTAATAAAAGATTTTTTCAGTATGCCCGGTACAAGTGAATTTACTAGTGACTTCTGGATAATCGCGGTAATTACAGGCGCTATATCCGGAAGACATTTTTTTAATAGCCAAGTAGGTATGGGATCTTGAGCGCCTTGCTTGTTTGGACAAGACATCACAGCTCGCGTGACATCGTCTTCCGTTACTGCAGCAAACGTAGTGAAGTCGCCAGAGAGCGGTTTAGGGGTAGAGACAGCGGGTGATCCTACCCCACTGAGGGCTCGAATTTTTCTACCTTACTATTAAAATGTGCGGCAAGGCTATCCGCTTCTAGAGAAGATTCAACCTTGATGTTGGTCTCTCCAGACAAGGTCTCTTTATGTGTTGCCACAGTTTTCGAGGATTCTTTTCCTACTCAATCTGTTCACACCAAAAACTGGACTTTTCTTTGTGACCTCTTTGTAGCTTTTTTGTTTGAGAACCCATAGTTGCCAATTTCCGACTGTCGGATTACGTCTGTACAGTCTTTCAAATTTTCGCATTTCCCTCTTTTTCTGTAGACATTCAGTGTCAAACCATCTGCCGCAAATCCTAGTGCGGCAGACCTTCTCTGTGAAAGGAGCATTTTTATCCAATAATGTAATAATAATAATAATAATAATAGTTGGATGACTTGTATAGCGCCGTTTTTGTGAGAAATCACCTCAAGGGTGCTGTACAAATATTTCTTAACTAATTATGTACAGACAGATACAGAAAAACATGTAGAGCGAATGAACTAAGAAAAGAGTATAAGGAGATTATATGATGCGATTGTGAATGGAAGATGAAGACGGGGACGCCCAAGTGAATCGAATACTTGAGTCGGACCATGTCAGAAGTCGGAATAACAGAAGAGAATATATGAGACGATGTATGAATGTGAATTAAGCAAGAAGTGTATACCAAGATCGAGTTGTAACAGATATTAATAGTTCGTAAGAAATCGACGTATAATACTAATAAAATTGACAGGACAGATTGGGGTAGCCGTAGCTCAGTGGATTAGAGGGCAGGGTCCCGGATAGACCATGAGGTCCTGAGTTCGAGTTCCAGCTGCTACCCCCATCTTTTTCTTTTCTGTGTCTTCTCGGTGTGATGTTTCATTAAAAGATTTCTTAATATTGTAATCTTGAAAACAAAATTATTCAAAAAATCCTATCTGACATAAAACATAAATTCATGTACGTAGAAACAGAATTTCAGGACATTTTTTCTGTTCTTTTTCTTTTTCCTTTTCTTTTTCTTTTTTCTTTTTCTTTTAATCCTCCATAGCTTATTTAGTTTTCTCTCCTTGTTATTTAATTACATTAGTATTCAGTGAAAAACCATGAATATAATGTCATATAATTTTCTCTTGTTATTTGTACCTACTATATATTTGATTATTTACACCCTTAGTTTCTAAATTGTTATTTTATAATACCCGCTCATGAATATTGTATGTCATAGTATTAATTTGCATATTGCATATATATTATAATAACAGATATACTATGTAGTATATCTGTTATTTTACAATTATATTAGGTTAGGTTAGTTAGTGTAAAGCGCACTTGAGGTGAACCTTCACAAAACTGCGCTATAGAAATTAACTCTTATTATTATTATAAAGATTAAAAAAAATATATTAATATGTATAGGCTAACCAATGGGCAGGGCATGCTCACTTTGTAAAATAGTCTGTGCATCAGTAATTATTAATTAACCATTGCTCTCAAAGCTAACTACTCGACAGTCGACACTCAACACACGACATAAAACTAATGGCAGGCCGTTACTAGCTCAGAGATTGCAATAAGCACCATGGAGACATCAATCATATATTTTACAACTCAATAAAGATGTCGCCCGGTTGTAACTTCAATTAAATGGCGTCTCTATTAAAGTCAAACATTTCATCACTTGAAGTTTGGGCATAATACTAATTTGCTGGTTTGAACTTTGGATGAACGGAATTGCTAAGATAGCATTAATCCGAAATCAAATATTACTATGAAGCTTCATGAATTGCATTCTGTTTTTATTACTTTTATCCAAATATCTTCAACTTTTTAACCCTTCCTTGCCGGTGATGTCAACTAATTTGACATGCCTCTAATTATTTCAATGTAAAGGTTTCCTGACAATTCAACGCACGTATGGATCGGCACACTTTTTAAAAGTGATTTAACGAATCGGAAGTGATACAATGATCTGACGGCCTCCATGGTCGTGGAGAAAAGCTCTCGACTACGATTCCGAAGGTCGCGGGTTCAAATCTCGGCGTGCACAAGTAAATTTTATTTAATTAATTTGTGCTTTTTCACAATTAATTCATTTAAAAATAGTATATAGTATATTTGCGCATGTTCCAGATTGTAAGTTATTCTCAGTATCGCCCTGGTGAAAGACCACCGTTCAGAATTGAAACGTTGCTTGAAATGACTTTTAGTCGTGTTTGGTAACTAGATCTGAATAGCCAGGTATTTCCCCACCTTCCTCTCCCCCTTCACCTTCCCCGCCCAAATACCTTCTGGCTCACTGGCTCCAGACGATTAGGAGCAGTTGGGACTGCGGTATTCATATAAATAAAAAATATGTAATTTGTTTAGGTTAGATTAGGTTTTCGAGCTAGTTTGTTTTTCAGATTTAATATTTCAGGTATTAATATCGAAAGAAATAGAAAAAACTGTTTTATCGAGAAATTGGGATTTATTGTTTGTTTATGTGTGTACGTACGAGAGTCTGCATTCTTGTTTATCGTTGATTACTTGCCGAATGATCTGTTAACGTATGAGGGGGGTTTGTTTCGCTCACCGTACCACAATGCGCGGTCTTCAGTAGTAGCTGGAGATCTTCTAGCACCGTCAGGGAAAGGTTGTACGTCTCATAATAGCAGACGAGGAAACATATCATAAATACTTCAAAAGTCATGGCTTGTTTATTTATTTATTTGTAAGAAACCAACAGCTTTTAATACAAATATGTATACAAAAGATGTTTAACAAAAGGTAAGCCAACATAGTTACTTGTGCTAACAGTGGATAAATACAAATGTTTCATTTATGAAGCTAACAAGATAAAGAAAAAGGAAGGGGGGAGAGGAAGAGGAAAATAGGATCGGGACAGGAGATGTTCCCGATACATTTTATATTCGTGCATCAATTTGTGGTCGTACGTATTACTTCGGTTCAATATTTTTAAAGGATATTGTGAAGAGTGTCGATATTGTGAAATTGTGCGTTATGTTGCGCACAAATACGGAAAATTGGAGAATTTATCCTAAAATTGGTCCTGCATGCGGGCAAATAAAAAAAAAATCGGTTTGTCGGGTTGGTCTTGACGGTATGTGAATGTTTATAAAGTGAATGAACTCCGGCGAGTCCAGTTCATTATTTTTAATTTTAAATAAGAAGATTTGATCAAATATCATATGTTGGAAGCGTGATGAAGTTATGGAATTTTAAAGATTCGATAATTTTTGCAAGGTGTAAATTATATTTTCAATTGATATGCTTAAAGAAACGTTGTAAGATATTGATAATTGTACGACATGAATGTAGTATTTTTTGTAACTTGCTTATAACCACTGTTCAGATAAACCGTGTTTGCTACTCACGCAAAATTTTATGTTAACTTTATTAGACAATAACGTGTCTATTTTTGTAATGTAATTGTGATTTTTACCAATTTTCATTTAATTTTTTATGTTTATACACTGTAACAATTTTCTGCAAACACTTACACAACCAACTATCAGTCTCATTCATTAACCAATAGGATCCATGATCTGGGCAACAAGTTTGGAGGTATTGCATTTGTTGACTCCATTTATACAGCAAAGCATCATCTATAACAGCACTTAAATCAGATCCAAAAATATGTAGTATTGTAGCTTGGATAATGTAGCGTTAACGATTTGTGTTATAATACTGTTTTAGTTTTCTATTTTATGTCACCGTCTAACGTTTAAAAAAATTGTTCATTACTTTATGGTTTAAATCTCTAACTAAGTAACCATCACGGCGTTTTCCGCAGGGGTGGGCAGAGAGGACGGACTTCCAAACAACTCGATCTTGACATACACTTCTTGCTTCATTTACATTTATACATTCTCTTCTGTTGTTCCGACTTCTGACATGGCCCGACTCAAGTATTTCAATCACTTGATCGTGCCATATCTTCCTCGGACATCCCCGGCTTCTTCTTCCATTTATATTCGAGTCATATATTCTCGTTACATTCCTTTCTTCGTTCATTCGCTCTACATGCTCGAACTATCTAAGCGTCTCTTTTTTAATCTTGGTCATTATGCCTTCATCAGCCTTGCATTCTTTACGAATCTTAAGATTTTTCACACAATCATACAAGGTTTTACCACATATTCGTTTCAGAGATCTCTCTGTATTTATATGGTAATGTTTGATAGCTCTTTATATTCTGTTCTAAAATATCATATAAATAAATATATTTCTTAATTGATAAACTAAAGTTCTTGAAAACTTAAGACAAGATTTTTGTGCATAGCGCAAAGGGTAACAATTATTTTTATAAACAATAATTATTAGCCTGAAACACTCATCCAAATTGAAAAAAAACCTTTCCGAGCATAGATAAATGTCGCCGACAGGACTCGAACCTGCACCCTTCTGATTGCCGGTCAGATGCTCTACCATTGAGCTACGTCGGCTTATCGAAAACCCGCCAAGTTAATCAATATATACTAGTGTTTCGTTCAATAATTACTGTTTTTATTATATTTCACCTGTAAACAACAATATATTAAATATATTTCTTTTTTTTTGTTTCTAGGTATGTTCTCGAAATTCCACACAACATCCCATCGGAAGAATCCATACAAATTCTACGGTGAGTGTTTCAATATCCCTAGATGATATAGTCTCTTCTACTTTTGACACCTCGCGTAAAGAATCAATCACCCTGTATAATGATATCGAATAAAACACTCGGGTCAAAAAACTGTTGGAAAACCTGATTGACGTTAGACTCACAATGTTTTGAGTTCCTATTATGTTACGATCGTTTTCTTCTCTCGGGGCATTATCTCCGCGAGAAAGGGCGATCAATTATTTGTCGTGTCATACAAAACAATCTTATGGATGTTAATTTATTATGCTTACAATTCACGGAGTCGTGTTAATGGAGGTGTTAAATCACTTCAATTCGTTTCTCCTCGCTTCCATTACCGCAGCATTGTCGTTTTAAAGCCCAGAAAGGCTTAAACACACGTTCACGTTGAATTAATGTTTAGTTTTGTTATTCATTCACAACATCAAATGTTTTGTGCGCGGGAAAAAAACAACAAATGCAATCATTTACTGTCTGATGGTTAAGTGCAATGTTACGTACTTAATCATAATACCTAATTCATAATATTTCTGAAATAAGATAGACAAATAAGTTCATGAAGGTATTTTTTTGCTATTAATAAAAATCCAGAACTAAGCACTAATATAGCCGAGATGTGTTTATCTTTTTACGTAAGTAAACAATCTTTCTTAAGTGATTCGAAGGTTTGTCAAAAATTGCAATTGATTCGTGGTATGGTTCACCAGGAGTACGCTCATGGCTCAACAAAATCAAGAAACACCTACTACGAATTATTTATCTTTAAATTCTATGCGCGTATTAGAAAAATGTTTAAGATTAAAAAAAAATAGATTTTTCCTTTTTCACGTCATCCGAAATATAAAAACAGGTTGATTTTTTTTTTCACAATGTATTTTATATTATGTATCATGTAGATCGAGCTCGTACTATTTTTTTTTAAATGTATTATCTACAAATTAAAAAACCTTTCCCTTTATAACTTCTCTTTGTCATGCACTTATACATTATTATACATACATTTATATCATAAATATATTGCATTTATATTCCAACTATGTATCAACTTAGAGCCTTTTTTTCTCTCTTTACACAAAATCATTTAAATGTTAAAATATGTAAAAGCCCATCTAAATAATCTATCTAGCCCATTAATAAAATAATAAATCATCACTCCTGATGAAGAAAACATCGCTTTCGAAAAATGTAGATATCCTTATATTAATGAAGTGGTGAATAGAAAGCATATTATTTAATTAATTAATTAATAAATAAATAAAATACAGTATTCACCGTAAACTTTTAATTTTTTTATGAAATACGTACTGGAATTTAAAATAAGGCTGCTCTCTGACGGTCCGGTGAGGAACGAACTTTTCACTCGCTACTGGAGACACAGAAAAGTCCCACAATGGACTGCGTTGCAAACCGTTACCTTACTTTAGCAAACTTCACTTTTCTGTGCAGTGTCTGCAGTAACGAGTGAAATGTTCGTTCCTTACCGGACCGTCAGAGAGCAGCCTAAACAGTTAAAAATTGCTTTCACTGGTTTGCAAACTACACCTATTTTCAGAATTCTGGAATGAAAATTTCATACAATTTACATATTACGGTTCAGGAATTTTTGTCATTTTGAAATCTTACACAATTTCTAAACTACCCATGTATAATTTACTGAAAAATCATTTGTGGAATTTCTTGAGTTAGCAACCTGCAAAGTGATATTACAGCCATTTTTGAGTGCCCGCCCTTCTATCTCTTCACAGCTACGTTATTAATATGCAAGGGAGGCACTCGTTCGAAAATAAAAATTCGATGAGAAAAAGTAGATGCATCGCTACTATTCTTTGGCACGATAAACAATAATGTAGGATGTTTTTATGCTTCCGTTCTCTTCCCTTTCTTCCAAGAAAAAATAGCATTCTAACCACAATATTAATCCCTGTCGAAAAAAACTACCTGCGTGGCATAAAAAGAAACGAAAAAAGGGGAAAATCTCTCTTTTAATAAAAAATAAAATACATACTTATTCTGGTTCAATATTATAAGGGAGGGAATACAAAAATATAAACATTCGATACAATTCGGCGCAAACACGAGGAGAATATTAAGGGCGGGGTGGATTTGATAGTCAGGGGGTTGAGGTTTGATTCCCGCCTCCCCAAATCGACAATTGGTTACGTGTCTAACATATTTATTGACTGATCGGTCTGTATCGCGAGATTTAGTCAACTACGCATGTACGTTCTACCTGGTGACCCGGATCATACACTTCGTGAGAAAATACCTGATGAAATTTAATCGAGCCAACTGAAAGAAAGTGAGTTAAAGATATGTCGATTATATTTATCTATTTTTTCGGACTATAAAGCAGAAAACTATTTAAAATCTCTTTGAAATGGGTACCCATTCGACTGTTAAAGAGAAGCCAAAAATTCCGTATTTTTATGATTAAATGAAATACACTTTTTTAAACTCTATTCCACTTTTATTTTTGGCCGTGACCGGTTTCATCCTGTGACGGCTATCTTCAGACTGGTAAAATTAATTCTTAAACTATGGGTTATATACAATGTTCGGTATCAGGGGTGACAAACTATGATTTTACTTAGATTATATTTTTTCAGTTTTGTTATAGAATGATTTTATAAAACTTGACTTATTTGATACTTTTGAATTTATTCATAATATTACTTTATATATCAATCTGCTTTAAAAAATCATTAAAATCGGTTACAGTTGTTTTTATTATAAAGATGATTTTATATTATTTATATAATAAAAGGTTGGTGAATACTGATCGATAATGACTTTATTCTAGGATTTTTCCCATCTTAGTTCTAATATGAAGGTTAACAACAGAATTTTCAGTAATTGGGTTACTACTAGCATTATGATGTATTTACAATAACCGGTCACGGTCAAAAATAAAAGTGGAATAGAGTTTTTATAAACCCTTTTTTAAATGGTATTTTATTTAATCATTATAATGGAATTCCACCATGTATTAACAATTGAAAAAATAAAAATATCCGTATTTTTAATTTTTGGAAAAAATAAATAAAATGTTTTGATGCTGACTAGCCGGATAATAGGTAACTACTAGTATTATCGGTTCAGTTGATCCCCGACAGTTGGCCCTCGACAGTTGATCTCTTGGACAGTTGATCCACTAAAGGATTATTTCTGCTGTACGTCCTCACTTGACTGTCAAAAAGGAGTAAAAAATTTCGTATTTTAAATTTTTTTTGGTAAAATAAATAAAGTTTTTAAATACTGACAAGCCGAGAATGGGTAATTACTAGTATTAACGGATCCATGACAGCTGATCCCCGACAGTTGCCCCCCCGATAGTTGATATCTCAAACGATTATTTCTGCTATACGTCCTCATTTGTCATACCTACGGTCGTATAACCTCTCTTCTTACCCCTTCGGGGACATTAAGTTATATTATATGCAAGTACAAACCTTTATCGTATTTTTCCTAAGCCGACTGCATATATTAGTACGTCGTATTTTGTTAATTTGCCGTATATCCTCACTGCATACTCCTCCGGTTACTCGGCATTATTTGTTAGTAAAAATATTTTACGTAGGGGGTTTCCACTCAATATGCCTGCAGATATAAGTATACCGATGTTTGTTATATGGCCGCATATCCTCACTGCATACTTACTTTACAAATGAGGACGTGCAGAAGAAATGATCCTTTAGGGGATAAACTGTCAGAATGATCGATTGTCGGAGGGACTACTGTCGGGGGATCAACTGTCAGGGGATCAACTATCGGGGGATCATCTGTCAGGTCACCGTATTAACCTAGCAGGGTTCTGTTTTTTAAAACAGGCAAAACTCTCAAACGCTGAGCTCCAGCGTAAAATTTGAATGATTTTCTAAGTTAAATCAGCATAGCATCATGAAATTTCAACAGATTTTCTAGCTCAAGTAGCTTTTGAAGCGTCGTTTCCATAATGCTCTATGAAGTAATAGTATACTCATTAAACTCACAAAACATAAGAAAAGATGTCAATTTTTTTCAATATTTATAAATCAAAATCGCAGGCGAGGCCGGGTAGCAAGCTAGTTAGTATGATGTATGATGCATAAATAAATGTGGAAGAGTTTACGTTTTCACAATGGAGGGACGCATTCATAATTCAATACCTGATGGCAATAGCATATGGTTCCCTAAAACAGCCAAATTTGCCTGAAACTGGGGACTGGGAACTAATATTGACTTGGGAAGAGATAATAGACCTTGTACACATTTGAATTTGACTCCGTTTATTTTAGTTATTGTACAATGTTGTGTAGGTATTTTCTATTATGTTAAATCTCTTCTGTTAAAATGAATGTTTATCTATCTGTCCTCGATTTTCTCGAAAATTATTCGACCGGTTTCGTTGAAAATAGCATAGTTTGTTCTTATCAGTCCGGTAAGAATGAAATTCAATATGTAAAACTATTGCTATAACGTTCTAAAATTGGTATGAACTCGCCATGTTGTAATAAAGTTAGCCCATAGATTAGATCTGGTTAGCCACAGATTACATATTCAAAAGAAGAAGGTTTGTTTAGGTAGAATATTTTCAAAATGGAAAACACAAGTAGGTACCTACATAAGAATTTTATTACTTACTAGATATATTTTGAAAAAATCAATGTTTGGAATAAAATAAGATTGTCATTTTCGCTGTCAAATAAATTATGGCACCCAAACGAATAGCAAGAATTCACAGCTTCATAACTTTATTCCAAAAAAATAAATAATTCTGGTATACATCAGTTAGTGCTGTATAAATGTATCTACTTAATGTAATAAATAAAATCAAAATTACAAAAGAGATAAAAATAATATTTTGCTGCTTTAAAGGAAGAAAATCGTTCAAGTAACAAATTCGAACTGAAACCGAAAAAACATATCGTAATTTTGATCATTTTATCCTGGCTTTTTCGTAACTCACGGCAAAATCAAATAAATAACATCGAGAACGATTTATCTAAAAGTTTCTTTGAATAATGTTTATTCGTTTTCCCGTTTTATTGGATA
>JAHDVE020010489.1:0-86733 GCA_022606495.2 Halesus radiatus
AGCATTGAAGTTTCTAATTCCATAAAACCTTTAAAGTATGCACTATTTTTTTTATTATGTATCATTTTTTTAAATTATTTGTGTTAACTGTTTCAAGCATCTTCTTGCAACACTTTAAGAAACATGTAAATGCAATTTGTATACTCCGCTTTTCTACACAAGCGCATTGCTTAATGAATGCGCTTGTGTAGTAACGCTTGTGTTGCGTTGTAGAATGAATTAAAATGTACTCAATTTAAATTTAAAAAAAAAAAACATTTTAAAAAAGCAATTATTTTTAAATTATAGTTTGAGGCGTTTGTATCTAAACATCTTTGAAATATTTTTAATTTTATGATGCTGTGTTTATGCCTATTCTAGAAAATGAGTTAGAATTTGACAAGCACTCCGCATAGTGTTTGTAACGCGTCAGAACGAAATGGCCCGGCTGCGACCTTGCAGAAAGTCGGCCGCGAAGGACGACGCAAGACGCGACTCGTCACAAAGCAGTCTCAAATCAGGCGGCGCGAGACGGGGCGTCTCCCCGCGCCGCTCTCACACGTGGCAGTTGGGCAACTAACACGTCGCCAGCCGCAGTCTTTTCGCACCTAAATAATATAACTCTGAATTCTTTGTAAATACATTTTTACATTAATTATATCCTATCACTTGTACCAAGAAGTCAGTTCAGGAACTTGATGAATTTGATGGTCACGGACAAGTATGTATATGATTCTCGCAGACACTAGAGTGACAGGAACTAGAGGAAAGGGAGTCAGCTGGTAGAGTCAAGCCATGGGCCTGACAAACACCACAAAGCTCTTTGAGAAAATGCGATTTTGTTGTCACAATAACCGCACAAGAGTCACTACTGCCCGCAATGAGTGGCACTATGGCATTCCAATTTGACACTGTGAGGTTGAAGGAAGTGCGAAATTAATTGCATTCTTTGGAGTACAGGCGTCAGGTGGGAATGCTATCCTTGTTCTATCGGTATTTTAATAAAATACGCTTTGAGGAAATAGCATTATTGATCCCTTCGGCTCGAGTGCATAGTCTGAAAACTCGCTAAAAATTTGTCACATGAGAACGGGTCATTTCTACGAGTTCAACCACCTGGCTGTTGAATGATTTGCCGGTCTATGCGTTTCCTTCCTCCTATATCGTAGGTCTTTTCAAGAACCAGGTTCACTCCTTCTTCTCCCCAAAAACACCCTCCACACAGTATCCTTAAAAGATGACATAGGCAGCGAGGGTAATTATTTTCTTCAGGGCCTCCTGTGGGGAAAAATAAAGGGAAAGGAGATTGTAAACACGAAAATATATTAGTTGGATATACAGATCTGGTAACTAAGATAGCTTAACCCATTTCAAGCAAAGTTTCAACTCTGAATGTTGTTCAGTCATCAGTGCGATACTGAGAGTATCTAATAATCTAGGTCGTATTGATTGTTGTGCAGAATAAACTGCGGAAAAATATGTAACATAACAATTTTTGCTTTTCTTTGTGGATATGGGCCAACTTTTGCCAAAGATTTCATACTCATACTAATCTGCACTTCTGCTGAACATTCAACTAACAACTGTTGGTTGCTAATTGCTAACTACTGTAAAACACATACATAGCCGTGTTTATAATATGCTAACCAAGGTAAAACACATACATAATCGTGTTTATAATATACTAACGACGGTAAAACACATACATTGTCATGTTTATAATATACTAACGACGGTAAAACACATACATAGTCGTGTTTATAATATACTAACCACGGTAAAACACATACATTGTCGTGTTTATAATTTGCTAACCACGGTAAAACACATACATAGACGTGCCTAGTTCAATTTTGAATCAATCTTTGTCTCCAGGCATATACAATCCTATGTTTATATACATAGTTTCTCTTTCCTGGATTGTAAATCATCCAAAACACCATTTACAATCTAACCTCTATTTATACACCTAAACAATATCATAAAATCTAACATCCATATAGCATGTATGTTGTTTTATTCATTTTTCTATTAGGGTTTTTCTCCATTTTTTTGTTATTGTTTACATATTAGGATTAAAATTAGTTTATTCCTTTTTAAATCTTCTGGTAAATTTAAAATGTCGAATTCATGACTGCGTTATTTAACATTATCATATCATTTATTTACCTACATCTGTCTGGACAAAGGGAATTTCCCAGTAAGACAGACATCGATCAATCCCTCATGTGTTATGTTTTATAAAGATAAATTTAAAAAAAACTAACATAATTTCTTACTTTATTATGTGGAAAAATATAAATATAATACAGTGAAGTACATAAAAAATAGTAAAGCACGAGCTAAATAAATTCAGAGACACTCTGATTATTCAGGGTGATTTTTTCTAATTTGAAATGAATTATTGTCTTGATATTGGCTTTATTTAATAGATAATTTTATGCCATTATTGTTTAAATATGATTTCGGGCATATGAGTTCCACGGCTAGCTCGAATGAAGCGCAATCGTGAAGTCCAATTTTCGACAACTTTATCGAGCAACTGGGGCCGTATATCGGCAATAACACGGCGAATGTTGACCTCCAAATGGTCCAACGTCTCTGGTTTATCAGCACAGACTAGTGACTTCACATACCCCAAAGAAAGTAATCTAATGGTGTGAGATCACACGATCGTGGAGACCAGTTCACAGGTGTTTAAAAACCAAACCTCTAAAAAAACACCCTATATTAGATAAGGCGTTGTAAACCGCTGTGGTCGCCGCTGTTAATCTTTGATGGACTGCAAAAACAACCATAATGTAAGTAATATTTTACACTACTTGTAGCTGTAGGTACACCGGCTTTTACACAATAGGTCGCATCTCTGTCTTTCTGTCAATTATTGTTGCGGTTGTTGAGTCTGTTCTACTTTTCAATAGCGTTTTGCACTCCACGAGAATGCGCCGGAAGTATTTTTATTAGAATATCACGGTAAGTACCGTGGAATACACGATTATAGGCAGGACACTTATGGCCAGTATAGACGCTTATGGACAGAATGGACACAGCTCCATAAGTGTTATTGTTATTAGGGTTTATTAAGATCGTCAATTACACGTGCGCTCTCTGCGAAGTTATCTTCGTAATGTTGAAACTAACGAGTTGGCTGTGTAACAAAACGGCTGTCCGGCAATTTGCTTGCTTGCAGTTCATGTGAGTAAATGGATACAAATTAATAGCGTATTCGCTACATCCGATAGTCAAATACCCGAAGGCGGAAATGGTTCACAAATACAGAAAACCACTGCATTATTCTGTTTGATGTTATTTTGTTTCATTCATAGATATCTACATATTGTACTTTTTATTTAAAGTAAATATTTTTATTTTATTATTATTATTGTTATTTTTAACTTAATGTAAATCAAATTTAATAATTCATTTCAAATTAGAATGGGGTGAGTTAATAAAATCATATTAATAAGTATTCACAATGAAAATGGCATTGAACGCCGAAACAGCTGTCACAATAATAAAAACTAAAAATACTAGCAGAACTTAATAATAACATTATTAAATTTGAATTAGATTAAATTTAAAAATACATTAATGGAGTACTACGAATTAAACACAAAAAAACAATGAATAATTATTATTTTATTTAATACCAACGGTATAATTATACCATATATAATAATTACATGTTACATAGCATAAGAATATACCACAAATGATGACATCAAAGAGTATATAAAGAATAAAAGTTTATGAATTATTGTCACATTAATAACAAACTAAAATACTCACAGAGCATAATAAAAAAAATTAATACATTTAATTAAGGTATTTAAAAAAAAAAATTAAAACAAAAGTATATAGGTGGGTACTCTCAGTACCGCACGTCTAGATGATAGAATACCATTCAAAATCGAACCTTGCTTGCAATGGCTTTAGACATGTTTGGTGACCAGATCTGAATTCTCAGATACTTTCCAACGTTCTCGCCCCATCTCCTACCTTCGAGCTTCTCATATTTCCACTGCCTCCACGATCTGCTTTTAACCAATTACATTTATGAGACATAATTAATTGCTCGTGACTTACGCAACTAATGACATATTACGCAATAACCTGCCTACCGATGAATACAATCACAACAACATAAGAATAAACAGGTGAGAACTAAGAACATCTTGCAAACAAATATTAGTATTTTGATAGGATGTAGATTGCTTGTTTTAGATTGCCGAAGGAGGAATGCTGGGCACATCCTGCGCGAAGTCAACACGACAGGTGGAACATTTTCAGTAAGAAACGGATTTGTTTGCACGATTGCAACGGGCGATGGATTTTTATCTACTAGCATCTTTCGACTGGTCCGCATTTAAGTAATACTGGAAGCAGAAATAAGTTTTTTTCTGTTCTGACTAAGATTCTCATATTCCTTGGCATTTCAACTTGTTGATCCAGAATTTTGTCCCCTTTCTACTCAATACCTACCGTAGTACAACAGGTATAATATGACTAATAGGTAATTACTAGATAATATAATAAAGATTCTTACGCCAAGAGATTATACGATGAATATAGTAAATAAATTAGAAGCTTAAAGGTTCAAGGTTCTTGCATATATAAACGTATAAGGAACACAAGATTTTACGCAGAAAGGCAGGAAATTACCTTGGAAGAACTTCTACGAGAATGCTGGAATATATACAGAAATACAGGAACTTACAAAAAAATATAAGAACATAAACAGGAAAGGAGGAAATTAAACAGAAATACTGGAATCTCGACGTGAAAACAGGAACATACACAGATGTGTAAAACTTATGCAGGATAACAGGAACTTCCCTAGGAATGCTGGAATCCAGATAGAAATACGGAAACTTCCACAGAAGTATACAGGAAAGCAGGAACTTACCCGAAAATCAGAGAATATCATATACAACAGTACTTGCAGTTGCAGGTACAGAGAGGAGGAGATACCTCTCACGTTAGTGCGTCGTGCGTTGGACCAAAGACAATGCCCTCTAACCGGATAGAGGCTAACCCTTGTGATTATTAAAGAAATTGGGACGGCATATTTAGATTCCCCGGAGTTCCGGTTAGCGCCTGCTCGTTACGATAATGTGTAATAATGACGAAAAGCGGTCCTGCTGCTTGTGAAGAGAAACTAGTTGGGTAATCAGCCGCTCCGACGACCTCCACCTTATCTGGGAGGAATAAGTAAGTGGAAGGCTCTGGCACGTGCAGACACGTGCACAGTGCAGACACTGCACACTGTGGCTCTTATTCGATTAACTTTGGTCGCCTTCGTATCGGACGACGATCAAACATCCTACGCACTTCACAGCTTGTATGTTCAATATTTCTTACTTCATGCCCACCCTATAGAGATAGGTACCTATAGTAAAAGCATTTTTCAAGCAAGTCGTATTCGCTGAAAATAGCACAGTTTGATCTTATTAGTACCTAACTGTAAAACTGTTGCTAAAATATTTTAATTTATTAATGTAAAACATTGGGCCCGCCATATTGTACTGAGGTTAGCCCATAGATATGCAACTCTGGTTAGCCACAGATTACATATTCAAAAGAAAACTTTTTATTTGGTTAGAATATTTTCAAAGTGGAAATCACAAGAACTTTACTATTTAGACATATTTTGAAAAACTAATTGTTTGGAACGAAAAAAAAAACTTTGTTGAAAAAAGAGATGTAATTGCCGTTAGGGGGCATTACTTTCGCTGTCAAATCAATTATGGCATCCAAACGACTCAATTATGGCACCCAAACGACTCAATTATGGCATCCAAACGACAAGCAAGAATTCACAACTTCATAACGTTTTTCAGCTAGATGATTCATAAAAAAATAAAAATTTAAATTAAAAAAATTGCTGTAGGTTTATAATTGATTTACATTCAGCTTGAAATCTCTATCTGTAATATATCTACATATTATTTGTACAGGGGCGATGCTTGTGTTGAGTCCCTACCATGAAGTCGGCCATGCAAACAAATTGCAGATGTGTTTAATTACACTTAGAGTTCATCAGATCCATCTGGGGTTCCCACTAGCTACGGATATGTACCAGCTACCAGTAGTAATCAAACGGAAGATGTTGTGTTTGAAAAGTATATTAACCTAATTATTCTGTAACGTTACGTGCAGCGGCCATAAAAATAAACGAATTATTTGAACACGTAGCAATCAGAATGCGAATAACCCGAGTTGGTCGTTTGCCTACTAATTACATCCTCGATAAAAATGAACATGTTGCAAAAACGTTTTCTCACCGTCTACGTATTACATTCATACGATACTCTGCTAAATGCGCCGTTATTTGGAGATGGTGCCAAAACAAATCAATTAATTGAAAGATGTACGGTAAGAACGTGTACGAGCACCTAAGTTCAATATCTTATTTTTTTTTAAATCTTTCATTAATATTGTACGGTAAGGGGGGGGGGGGGTGGGAAATGGATTTTTTTATTAATTCGAAATAATGATAATATTATAATTTCTTCAAAAGTTATTCACTTTATGGCGTTTACAGCCAATATATATTATATCTGCCTGATAAAGCATGATTTTGATAGGCCAGGTCATAACAGAATAAAAAAGGTTATATTTAATTTTTTTTATATATTTTTTACATGAATTCCGCACAAGAGTCCCAACTGATCTCAACCGTTCGGAGCCAGTGAGACTATGGCATCCCCAATTGGAGAATGTTTTGAAGCTGAAGGTATTGTGGAGGGGAAGGAGAAGGGGAAGAGGGAGATGGGGAAATACCTGGCTATTCAGATCTGGTCACCAAACACGGCTAAAAGCCATTTCAAGCAACGTTTCAATTCTGAAAGGTGGTCTTTCACCGGGGTGATACTGAGAGTATCTTCCACTCTGGAACGTGCGCAAATATACTATATATTATTTATAAATTAATTAATTGTGAAACAAGACAAATTAATTAAATAAAATTTACTTGCGCACGCCGGGATTTGAACCCGCGACCTCAGGATTCGTAGTCGAGAGCCTTACCCCTCGACCATGGAGGCCGTCAAAGAGGAGGGGGTGGAGAAGGGGAAGAGGAAGGTAGGGAAATTCCTGGCTATTCACATCTGGTCACCAAACACGGCTAAAAGCCATTTCAAGCGACGTTTCAATTCTGAACGGTGGTCCACCAGGGCGATACTGAGAGTATCTTTCACTCTGAAATAAAAGGTTATAAATTGTTTTAATAAATTATTATGAAGTACAATTTCTTCAAAAGATTGGTATTCACTTTGTGGCGTCATTATTAATTGCAAAGTGAAGGTGATTACAAAGTCATTATTAATTAACGAATTTACCACTTTATCAATCAATATGCATATATATCTATATGTTTCGAAAACGATGCTTCCTTCATCAGGAATATATAGAATACTAACAAATAATAATATCAAGGATAGACAAATGATAAACACAGAACAGAATAATATAATAATGGACAAGTTCATTATTTTAGTGATATGTTATATAAATTAATTGTAAAGCGCCTTTGAGGTGATTTTCCCACGAAAACGGCGCTATAAAAGTAATCCAATTATTATAATTATTATTATTAGAATTTAATTTAGAAATCGGTATGTTTATACATTCATATAAAGTGGCGTTCAAGGAATTTTTTTTTTCAAATTACAGTTATGTCTAACCACAACGTGATTATATTTCTACAAGACGAACATACAATAAGTCACTAATAACCTAAATTCTAAATTTGTAACCTAAATTAAGTTACAAATTACGAATTAATAATAATAAACAGTAAACTATCACACAGTATTTTTATAATCGCTTTAACAACAGCCAAAAAACAAACAATTAGCTAGGAATTTGAACGATATCGAACCCGTGACCCCGGGATCAGCTGTAATACCGCTAGCCCCCTAGGCCACTGATCACACGTTGTATAGTTAGTTGGCTACACCGAAGAGATTAACCGATATAAGTGTGTTGTGGGCGTGTCAGTGTGCCCGAAGTAAACTTAATTTTTCCTTACTTCTGGTGAAATTGATCAAAACATTTTCAAATGTCGAAATTCTTTCTTGAACGGATAATTAAATTCATTGTGTTTGTTCCATTATTAATTATTAATTATTTTTTATTGAGATTTAAAAACCTCATTTTAATATTTAATCACTGTAGAAAATAATATTAACATCACCTAAATGAAAAATGAAACGGGCCATTGACGGCCTCCATGGTCGAGGGGTAAGGCTCTCGACTACGAATCCGAAGGTCGCGGGTTCAAATCCCGGCGTGCGCAAGTAAATTTTATTTAATTAATTTGTGTTGTTTCACAATTAATTAATTTAAAAATAATATATAACATATTTGTGCACGTTCCAGAGTGGAAGATACTCTCAGTATCGCCCTGGTGAAAGACCACCATTCAGAATTGAAACGTTGCTTGAAATGGCTTTTAGCCGTGTTTGGTGACCAGATCTGAATAGCCAGGTATTTCCCCACCTCCCTCCTCCCCTTCCCCTTCCCTTCCCTTCCCCAATACCTCCAGCCTCACAACATTCCCCAATTGGGAATGCCATAGTCTCACTGGCTCCAGACGGTTGGGAGCAGTTGGGACTCTTGTGCGGTATTCATGTAAAAAAAAAAAAAAAAAATGAAAACGGAAAAAAAGACAGAAAATATAATTATTTCAGTCGCATCTGGGACACGAACCTAGGACCTCTGCCTATCCGGGGCAACCGCTTAGCCAACTTAGCTAATGATACCAGTTCAATTTATGTCATCTACATCTCAAATTCAAGATTTGTCAATTTTAATTTTCGTTTTTAATATTGATATTGTCCCAGATGCGACTGAAATCTTTTTATTTTCTGTCGTTTTTTTTTCCGTTTTCATGTTTCATTTAGGTTATGTTAATATTATTTTCTACAATGATCAAACATTGTATTTGTATTTATTCAAATGACACACTTTTAGTAAGGTGATCAGACATTTTTAACGGTTGTGAAAGGTTTCATGTCGTGGAAGGCTTCAGTTTTCTCATAAATCTATACAGATCAAATTTCTAGCGATGTTCCGTTCAGTGGTTGGCTATAAAAATGTTATTTTCAGACGTATAAAGTATCTTTTGCATTGCACCTAGGCGCCGAGCGTCGGGCAATTTATACTCGTACCTAGTTTTGTCTAGCAAACTGTTCCTCGAAGGTCGGAATTTTATCGTATGTGGTTTTAGAACAGATGCTTATCAGAAGTTAATTCTTAAAATATGATATAAAGTGGGATCTGGTGTTCTCTCTTTCTAAACCACATGTTTGACCTTAAGAAAAAGGGAGATATAACGCGTATTACGAGGATTCATTTGGTTCCCAATAGGGAACAACCAGAATCGGGAGGTTAAAATGTAAACCGCCCTTGAGGTAATTTTATCACAAACAGCACTATATAAAGTTGAGCATTTATATATGGTGTTAAGTATGTGATGTGGAGTATGGTGATAGTGCTACGTAACAATCGACAGAGAAAGGGTGTCAGGAGTGTGGAGAACACACGACGAGAAGGTGAGTGGAAGAAACCGAGAAAGCCCGAAGAGGAAATGACGAATGAATCACATTCTTGATTCTGGTCTCAAACGTACTCGTACGATATATATGAATGTTGATGAATCAGGGAGTGTGTACCAATGCAAATTGTCTTGCGGTCAAACATTTCTGCCCACCTAGGAAATGTAGTGATGATAGATTAAAAATTGTGTTCATTATATTATTACAGCCTTTCAACGTAACCTTTTAGAAATATTATGTTGTTAAGGACCAAAAAAAATATTTTATTAAGATAATATACAAAGTGTATTTTCAATTATATAATTAATCATGATGCCACAAAGTTATCAATCATTTGAAGAAATTAAAAAATATTTTATTTAAATTATAATGTGAAGCCACAAAGTGATTGCTTTCTTCGATAAATTAAAAAAAGGTCCTAAACATCACTTCGTAGTTTGCTAACTGGAGCAATACTACAAATGATTTATCTGTAAATTCTACAAGGGTAGTAAGAAAAATGCATGATGTTTCAAAATACAAAAATCTTTATACTCAAATTTTTTAAATTGTTTGAAATACATTCCAAAATGCGTGAAAATAGGTGCAGTTTTAAATCCAGTAAAGGCAATTTTGGGCTTTTTACCTAAAATTCTAGAACGTATTTCATATAGAATTTAAAATATTACAATTTAAGGGTCAACCTGTTTCAACTGTGCCCCATTAGCGAAGATGTTGCACTGAGTTTGAGCTCTTCCTATAGCCATAACTTCTGTTTTACTGTGCTCATCCTCATTCCTGCCGCAGTGCACTCTTCAATGAAGCGGTTGATCCACTCCTGTAGCCCCTCTTGGGACGCGGTTAATCTCCCAGGTGGGAGAAGCAACTCCAGAGGCTGTGCGAGGAGAGGCTGGACCAACCATGGACGGATGCCGTTAACGTAGCACTGGACAGGGACGCCTGGGGAGCCATGCCGATGCGATGGGCCCCCGACCCGAGTAGGACAAGGGGAAGAAGATGTATGTATGTACAATGTGATAGTTTTTGTCTTTTGAAACCTTATAAATTTTTCTAAAAATCCGTACATAATTTACTGAAAATTCGTTCATAGTATTTCTTGAGTTGGCATAACTACAAAGCGTGTATTTTTGGGTGCTGAACATTACTGTAAAATTTTATAAAATCCTCATATTTATTTTCCCATAATATAACTTTATCAGTGACAAACAAATTATTAGATGTGGTAAAGGACTGCAGAAGCCACCTTTTCTTCCCGCGTGTAGGAATAATGCATCCGCCTTGCAATCGATCCTAATCTTGCTCCAACACAATAACAAACAACAATGCTCACATTTCGTGTGGATGTCTCTCTTCTTATTTTAACTGTATATTTTTTTGCTCTATTGTAAACTTTTCCCCGTGAGATCTAGTTAACCCACATCCATCTAGATAATGCGGTGTTATTCTCAACTGGTCGTAACGTTTGTTTTACCGGACACTTTGACCAGACAATATCAAAGATTATGAGTGATATTGCGTGACGATTGTGCAACACTAGCAATATATATGTACTAGAAGATTAAAAATCAACGCCGCGAGTTTTTACAGCTTTTCTGACATCCCACACTCCGCGATGATAAAACGGACAGTTTTGAATACACGTAAAAACGACACAGTATATTCATCATGGTACCAATTGAATTGCGGACTCCTTTGCACGTGACGAGAAATTACAATTTCTACTATTCGCGTCTACACGGCGATTAACATAGGACTCTAGGACATTAATACTGTAAGATACCCTATATTTCGGAAAATATTCTCAGTATCGCTCTGAAACACAGAAGATAAACGTTTTTAAATTACTTTATCCGTTTATAGCCAGATCTGAATAAGCAGATACTTCCCAAACATTGTTTGCTCATCTTCTTTTTCTTCCCAATCCACAACACCCTCACAACATACCCCAATATGCGATACCATAATTTAGTTTCACTGGGTCGGGCAGTTAGGACTCTTGTGCGATTTAGAAACAACTACTGAAAAATCACATTTTCGTAATAAAACTTTTTTTTCAAGAAAGGCACAAAAGGCATAATATGACAAAATTAAAAAAAAAGCTTCTGGTGCAATCACACTAAGCGGCGAATATTGCTTGTGTCGTGATGGAGGACTTAACCAGCCGAGGAATTGAAGTCACGGGCGCAGTCGACCGGTCAATTTCTTTCAAGTCTTAAGTGATGACAAAGTATTTTGCATCAGCTGACGTCACATACATAGTTGTCACGATATCGAATGACGTCAGAATAGGAGCCGGAGCGTTTAGATCTGATCAGACTGATCCATTAATAATAAGTGTACGATATTCGATATATCATTATCTTATCTTGACTGGTCAGTAGCTGAGATGGCATCGCGTCTGGGTCGCACCCAGGCGTCGTGAGTTCAATTCCTCCTCTGTCCAAATCCTCCATCACAACACAAGCAACATCTTCCGCTTACTGTGATGGTAGTAGGAGATTTACAAATATTTTCAGGTTATTCGTAAACTGGGAATGTTTGTCATTCCTTAAAAAAAAAAGGTTGGACAAAAATATTTTTAAAAATCGTGATATTTTCACTGGAATTCCTCATGGTGCTATAAAATAAGTGTACCATTTGAAGCAGCCAGGTTATGTTTTAAGCAGTCGTTAAGAATAAGCATCTGCTGCGTTTAATTATTCGCTCGCAGCCAGCGAATGCCCGCACCGAGGCGCAAGGTGGTATTTAGTTACACAGAAGAGGTGAAGTTTTTTGTCCAATACAGTTATGTTAGGATTACAGTAACATCGACTCTTCTTTAGTGGTCACTCTCTTCATACTTGATACTACATACTAGCCGTCCTCCTCGTATGCTGCTGGTTTAGACACGAATAAACAGATTGCGTGTAATGTTAAACGCTGTGGTAAAAAAAAGAAATGGAGCAGATATGCGTTTGCTAAAATGGGTGGCTTTTAGTAAGAGATAGAGAAAAAAGCAACTGGAATACATTTGCAGCCCATGTTAACAAGTTATTTTTTTTGTCTCTTTATATAAAAGTGTATGTTTGTATGTGTGTCCCCGATTTTTTCGAAAATTACTCTACAGTTTTCGCTGAAAATAGCATAGTTTATTCTTATTAGTTCCGGGAAGGTATAGAGAGTAATTTGAATGATATACCACTCTGGATAGTCACAGATTACATATTAAAAAGAAGAAGGTTGGTATGGATAGAATATTTTCAAAATGGAAAACACAAGTAGGTACCCACATTGAACTTTATTATTTAGATACATTTTGAAAAAATTAATATTCCTTAACTTTATTTATTTAGATATAGCAATAGTCGTCACAAGGCATTACTTTGGCTATCAAATCAATCATGGCACCCAAACGACAAGCAAGAATTTACAACTTCGTAACTTTATTTTAAAAAAAAGTATAATACCAGGAAAGGCTGGGTACATATCAGCTAGTATAAGTGTAAGAATAATATCACAGTGTTCAAAGTCCTTCTCACTAGGGCATCCTGTTCTGAGGCGGCCTGCACTTAAAAAAAATTCTAAGTATCTAGTTAACTTACACTGTCTTCATAATGTTTGCAAATTGATTATCACTCAGTTCTCTCAGGCATGTTTTGACTTTAATTTTAAATACATTAATTTCTTCAATTTTTATTTTTTAACTTATTGAAGTTTGTAAACCTCATTGTAATATTTAATCATTGAAGAAGACAATATTAACACATCCCAAATGAACCACGAAACCGAAAAAACAACAATTGAATATTTCTTTCCAGACTTGTAAAATGAGTCAATAGATAGATGTCTCATAGAAATAAAAATCGGGTAGGTATATCCGAGACTCTATTCCGATTGCAATTGAGTTCGGGATGAAACTTTGCAATCATCATAAGGATAGCAGCCAATAATATGGGATTTATAAAAATTGAGGATAATATTAACAAGTCTTGAACTTGAAGTATGATATCGTTGTAAATGGCGTAAATTGAACTGGTCTCATCAGCTAAGTTGGTTTAGCGGTTACCCCGGATAGGTAGAGGTCCTGGGTTCGAGTCCCAGACGCGACTGAAATCTTTTTTAATTTCTGTATTTTTTTCGGTTTCGTGGTTCATTTGGGATGTGTTAATATTGTCTTCTTCAATGATATTAATTTCTGTTAATTTGTATTGATTTGGCAGGGCATTAAATATATTCGCAGCATGAAATTCAATGTTGCTCCGTCCAAAAGATGTATTCAATTTGCGCTTTGTAATATATGTAATATGTGTACCTAACGGTTAGTCCAGAACTGTGACAATTTTTTGGGAACACCGCCGAAGAGTCCTTAATGACCGTAAATGGCTGAAGGAAGTGGAAGATCTAAAAATACCTGGCTATTCGGATTTGAACACTAAACACGGCTAAAGCCATATAAAGCAACGTTTCATTTCAGAATCGTGGTATTTCACTTGGGATATACTTAGAATGGTGTTTTAACTTTTCGAATGATCAATCTGAGGATGAATCAGCCAATTGTTTTGTCAAACACTCCTCTGTTTGCCTGTTTCAAAGCATTTTTTGAATAAACGCAGAACACAATAATGTAAGAAAGTGAAATTATAAACATGAACAAAAATTGATTAAAGTGGGTAAGTAATTAATCAAAAATTAAAATAATTAATTTTATTTTTTAATTTCTAATATAAATTTCTTATTCAAAGTTTACAATAAATTTTATTAAACATTTTTGATTAATTACTTACGTTTTAATCAACTTTTGTTTTTATTTATAATTTGTCTATTCTTACATTACTGTGTTCTATGTTTATCATTAGTCTATACTTGACATTATTATTTTTTTATTATTCTATATATCCCTGATGAAGAAATCATCGCTTTCGAAACATATTGATATGTGAATATTAATAAAGCGGTGATAACAAAATAATTTTCAATTGATTTATTAATAATATTTATATTAATATTAATCTTTTCAAGAAATGATAATTAACAGTAGTTTATACTTATATCGTAGAAACTAATTTAAAAACGTATTTTCACACAATAATATCTTTAGATTCTGTCTGCTTGGGATTCGATATGCAACGAAAAGCGAACAGTTCACCAAAAATTCAGCAAACTACTCAGCCAAATCTTGGAATAAATTTTGTCGTGTTTTGTAGCTTGGCAATAAAATGTAGACAAATTTAATAAAATGGAACTATATTTTTACTAACTAAGTGGTGAATATGAAATAAGTTTTAATTAATTTATTACACGTAATTAAATTTAAATTAACCATTTAAAGCTTAGTTCTTCCATTATAATGTACAAATGATTAATTTAGTGATTTAAAATATATAATATTTAAACTTAGTAGGTACCTACTAGATACTCACATGGGGAGGTAAAGATATTGCAAAATTGATCCCGTGGGAAACCGCCACTCTACTATGTGGCTATTATAGATATAATATTCATTGGTACCTCGACTTCACACAGTAGGTAATACATATTCAGACATAGTAGACATTTCAACTGCTCTGAATATAAATACAAACAAACGATTATTGCATACATCCTGAATAATTATTAATATAGTAACAGTGAATGTGAGGTATGTTTTGATTTTTCGCCTCTGAACTTATTACTTAGAATGGTACACTATGTTATTCCCGTATTTGTTCGATTTATTATCTTTGAACCTACTGTGATGTGTTTTGCACCTGTTTATTATAACTAACTTTATATGTAAAATACAATAAAGTTAGTTATAATAAAATACAATAAATAAATATTAAGTAAACACCCAGAAACACATCCTTTAAAAGGGAATTAGGTATTTGTTACGCCTACACCATAATATAGAATTAGTTAAGTATTATTGTAGGTAGTCATAGTCAGTGGGCTTCTTCTACAGTGTAATGGCTGCAATTCTCAGGGTTTTATTCCGCGTTGATTACGTTAGAGTCGTTTTCTTTGCCCACGTTTATAACAAGCTGAAAACTGCACAGAGCAGTGACAGCGTTCAGGGAACCACCAGCCAGAGTCAGTGGGAGGTGGCCGAGGAGATGGGAGGTAGAGGCACCTTCTCGGGTAGACATACATGCTATGGCTACATGACATATATAGGTATACGATGCCATACACTTCATATAAATAGTGCATAAGAGAATATAGTTGGAAATACATGGAAAAATGAAAAGTACAAACGTCCTGCGTAAACTGATCAATGTTTTGCTTATATATTAGGGAGGGTCGAAAGCTAACATATGGTGGTTAATAGATATGTACACTTTTAAATAAAATCTTCATATGTAATTCATTATTACTCTGCACTAAACTTAAAAATGGATATCACACATAAAAAATAATAATAAAAAAAAACAAATAAATAAAGCTCATTTTTTTTTATTAAATTTACTTTATGAATTCTTTTATAATCCTTTATCTATCTAGGGCTTATAACAATATCCTAGGAATTGTATAATACCCTTCATCTTTTCTATCTAACTAGTACTGTAACGCTTTCGACTTATTACTATGGTTTGGTTTACTTGACTGAATTTATGTTACATTATTTGTGCTCTTTGGGAAAAGATCTTAACTGGATTAAAAATTCTAACAAAGGAAAGGAAAAACCACAAACATTTGGTTATAAACAATTTACTAATGTTACTTTTTATACTTACTGAATAAAATATATATGTTATTAATTATTTGCCGCATCCCTGAGTTTCGTCGCCTGCTCCAAAAAAGCTGAGTGATACGTAACTCAATCTTAACAATATTACTCAATAATATTATCTTTTTCTTTAGTACTCGTACTCAATTTTAAACGAATTGTTTTCCCTCATATCACCAACAAGTACCTATCAAACACATATACATAATCTCTTTACACATAATTGATATAATTTTTTCTAGATATATCGTATCACCATACTATGTCAATACTAGAAATTTTCCCTTCTATTTTTGTATAATGGCACTTACCATGAACGAAACTTGTCAATTTGACTGTCCTAAAACAGGATTTGTTTCTAGTTGGGCAGTCAAAGCTTTCTTAAATGTGGTTGTCAAATAATGTGTTTTCAAATAAAAAAAATATTATTATTATTATTAGTTAGTAAACACAAATACATGTAAACCGTCTATTGCTGACGTCAAAAGCAAATACTATTTACCAACTTTGACTGGGGAATAGAATCCATATTTTTGTACTTATCTTTTATTCGTGATCCATTGAAGGTTTGAGAAAATTGTCTCTAGGAAAATGTTATCTAGTTAAGATAATACATAAGTGAAATGAATGCACTTTTGAGTGATTGTATGAACGAGACCGCCTTGAAAGAGAGAGACAAAAGGAGTATAAATGACATTGTGAATGTGAATATTTTGTCTTTATATTCCAAGCCATCAAACCGAATACATTATAATTAAGCACCAATTGGAATATTCGTGTATTATTCTCCCCGACCATATTTAACGCTTTATAATGTTATGATAAGTATCGAGCTATTTGATGTAGAGGTTATAAAATTAAAGATCGAACAGAAAATTCGCCATTCGCGATCGAAACGTTGCTTAAATTGGATTTAGTCGTGTTTAGTCGGTTTCCCCCCCGCCCCTTTTAATGGTTGCAGATTTTTCTTAATTGTTTTATAGTGATAAGATTGCTTCTTCAGTCAAGAAATTAAATGTGTTAAAATGGTAAGTCCCTGAAATATTTCATGGAATTATGCAGGCGTCTTATTTAGGTTTCCTGTGGATGAACGCATTTAAAAAATATTTGTTTAAAAATATTTATTTAAAAATATTTTTATTATAATATTTGTTTTTGAATTTTTTAAATTTTTTTAATAATTTATATTAAAGTATTTTTTAAAGTAGATGGGAATAGACGATTTTTCGTATTTCATTTATTAATGTTATATTTTGATCATTTGTTCTTTGTTTATCTTTAGTTGTTCCAGTAAATTTAATCTAAGACGCTTTATTTCTTTATGTAAAATTCAGAGGCGTTGTTGCCAAGCGGTACGTGATTATTCTGTAAGATATGTTTTGCGAATTTTGAATCAGATTTTGCAGTTAGCTGTATTCCTCTCCAAAACACCGACAGCGTTAACTAGTTTGAACTCCGCTTTCTACAAAAGTAAAGTTCCAGTCGTCAAATGAACCCACGCATTCCTCAGCTTAACGGTTAGCGCACCAGTCCTTGGGGTTATTTTTAAAATGGCACTGGAGTAACTTCCGCGCCCAGCTGTTCTCTGCTAAATGTCACCCGTTCGGACTCGTTATCATTCTATGCAAATAATGCCCACATAACTATCGGTGGTAGCTGGTAACGGCGCGCGGCCAGATTCCCGCATTCCGCCAGCTTAATGATAGCACCGATAATAATGAAATCGGATCTATTACGTAGACGGTGAGCAGTTCGCTAACACGTAATCAAAACCGGCCAAGAATTGTGTGCCTACCTTCTACAGAGTGTGAACTTACCTAACGTAACTTAATATCACCTAACCTAACCTAGCTAACAGTATGGAAGATCTACAGTCCCTCGTATCTAGGATGAACGAAGTATGTATGATGAATGAGCTAATGATGAATGTAAATAAGTCCAAAGTCATGGTGTTTGAAAGACAGAGTACGAAAACAGTATGCAATATAGTTGTGAATGATGAATACTTGGAGCAGGTTGATGAGTTTGTGTATTTGGGAAGTATGTTTACGAGAGATGGAAAGACTGGTAGGGATATTGAAAGAAGGGTGAATACAGGAAACTCCATTAACGGAGGACTAAACGCGGTTGGCGCAAACAAAAAGTTGTCCAAGGAAGCGAAGCTAGCAGTCCACAATGGAGTGCTGATACCAACCTCGATGTATGGCAGTGAGGCATGGAACTGGCAGAGGAAGGATGAAAGTAGACTGAATGCCGTAGAAATGAGATCTCTGAGACGAATGTGTGGTAAAACCATGTATGATCGAGTGAAAAATGTTGAGATTCGTAAAGAATGCAAGGCTGATGAAGCGTAGTGAGCAAGATTAAGAAAGGGACGCTTAGATGGTTTGGGCATGTAGAGCGAATGAACGAAGAAAGGAGTGTAAGGAGAATATATGACGCGAATGTGAATGGAAGAAGAAGCTGGGGACGCCTGAGGAAGACATGGCACGATCAAGTGAATCAAATACTCGAGTCAGGCCATGTCAGAAGTCGGAATAACAGAAGAGAATGTATGAGGCGTTGTATGAATGTGAATGAAGCAAGAAGCGTATGCCAAGATCGAGTTGTTTGGCGGTCCGTCCTCTCTGCCTACCCCTGCGGGGAAACGGCGTGATGGTTAGTTAGTTAGTTAGTTCTAACCTAACTAACTGACCATCACGCCGCTTCTAGGGGTAGGCAGAAAGGACGGACCGAAAACAACTCGATCGTGGCATACACTTCTTGATACATTCACGTTCATACATTGTCTTATACATTCTCTTCTATTATTCCGACTTCTGACACATGGCCCGGTTTTGACAAGTATTTCTCGGGCGTCCCCGGCTTCTTCTTCCATTCACATTCGCGTCATATATACTGCTTACACTCTTTTCTTCGTTCATTCGCTCTACTTCGCCAAACCACCTGAGCGTCCCTTTCTTAATCTTACTCATTTCCCTTACATCATCCTTGCATTATTTACGAATCTCTACATTTTTCACACAATCATAGATGATTTTACCACACATTCGCCTCAGAGATCTCATTTCTACGGCATTCAGTTAAACCTAACCTAACTCAGCGTGTTTGCTAACTTTTATTAACCATTCCGTCATCAGAGTGGTACATACTCGTAGATACTCTCAGAATCCCTCTAGAAAAAGATCACCATTCAGAATTAAAGCGTCGCATCTTAGATAAAGCCTTTTCCGGGTAGTAAATTCGAGGTAAACATTTAATTTTTTGGAGGTCATTTAAAGAGTTCACATTTTCATAATGTTTTCCCACTTTCTCCATGTCTGCCCGTTTTTATTGAGGCAATCACAACTGTCAGCCTTTATTAACTACATGCCAGTGTTGTTAAGTGACCAGCTCTGAATAGCCAGGCACTTACCAACCTTTCACTTCTCATCTACCACAGCTTCACAAGATTCCCCAAATTAGGGATGCCAAAGTTCCACTGATTCCGTGCATTTGGGATTAGAGTCATACGATGTTATGATTTAAAAAAATGTTGTGATCCGGTTGCTATAACTATAATCATAAATTAACAATAAATGCTGGTAAACGGCGAAGAAGTCAAGTCAGTCTCCAAGTCAGGGGAAAGCCCGCATCAAAAGTGCGCCTGCAAGCAATTGCGTAAAAATCATAAGAAAATAAGACAAACTTTTATTATAATTTTATCATATGTACTTTAAACAGCGCTCCATTCAAATTCGACACAAAAAATCTATTCGTCTATATTAATATTGCTCGAGAATGTATCCAAAATGAATTTCATACGTGCGTTATAAGCACAGAACCTATAGGACTTTCAAATCTAAGAAATAGTTCATACATACAGTGGCAAACTGTGGAAGCGTGCAAATCTCAGGGGTCTGTTCGCTGCCTGGGTGCGCACCGACTATTGTATTGTGTTTGCATTAGAACATTATAAAATGTTGCTAAGAGTAGTATATCAAGTCCTTTTTCTCTGTTTTGTTCTACTCATCTGTTTGTTACATTGGAGTTAAATAAATATAATGTTTAATATCTTAAAAAAAAAAAAAAAATGTAATAAAATAAATATCGTTGGGGGTTTTGGAGACATTATTTTGATTATTACTTACACATAAAATAATATATATATGTACAATGGTTACATATGTTCCAATAATAATTGAAAAATGACTGAGTTGGTTTCGCGTCTGCGTTCCACCCAGGCGTCGTGAATTCAATTCCTCTCCTGGCTTACTGTGATGGCAGTAAGAGATTTTCAAATGTCAGGTTATTCGTAATACGGGAATGTTAGTCTTTCTTAAAAATAAAACTAATAAGTATCAGCAATTAAAGATACAAGATACATTAAAAAAAGTTAAACGTTAATAATTACAAAAATAAACATTTTATCTTCACATATAATGTCACATTAAATTTAAACGCCTTCTTTTATATTGTGTATATAAAAGAAAAAAAAACATTATTATTATTTGAAAATGTTCAATCAATTTTACAAGAAGTAAGGGTGAAATTAGATTACTCGGGGCACACTGACATCACCACAATACAGTAGCCTGACACTTAAGAGTTGAGGGAAATAGAAGAAGAATGGCTCATAGGAAAATCAAAGTAAGTTTAAAAAAAACACAATGGTACAAGTGCATAGGTGTTGTTACATAATGCAAATAACCCATAAAAACTAGCCGCTCGTTAGACAACGGCGCCCCTAGCGGCAAAAATCAACACCTCTCGTACGCGGGTTCGACTCGCCCGTGCACGCTGCACTCCGCCATTCTCCCCGCGGATCTGGCCTTGGACGCATCATTCACCGCGTGGACCTGGCCTTGGAAGCATCCTCCCCGCGGAGCTGCCCTTGAAACATGAGACGCCGCCCGAAACCCGCCTAACGACGAAGATGGCTTCCTACCCGGCCACACTACCAGCAATTGCCTTCACCGAACACTTCTCGCCTCTACACGAAAAACCGTGAGCCGTATCTTGCTTTTCCCCTTCCGTTGTGTTGCATTCTATTCAAATCACATTTAACCATGCCCGTTTGTAGAGAATTTCCAGAGAGAAAAAGAGAGTTTTACCCGTAACATTATTGTGAGATTTAGGTTAGCCTGTTCCCCTTGTGTAAATTAACTATGTCTGTACCTTTCTCCAAGTAAACTACTGAGTTTGAAAGCATCTGAGTGTTTCATTTGATAAAGTATTGAGTCGAATTCCCAACTATAAGACCGCCTGTCGATTCACGATCCTGCAGAAGAGCTCCGAGGCCTGCCGATTCTGAGCTAGTCGAAGGTCCCGAGCCGAGCTCCCTGGAAGAAACCTCTTACCGGGTAAGCCTCCACACACACTGTCTCCCGTAAATACACCTACCTAACCTTCCTCCTCTCCTTCTCCCGCATTCCCGCATTTCCCCGGCCAAATCCGTAAGTTAACAGTGTTCAGAACATGGTACTTTCTGAAAGCACATGATTCAAACTTTTTTTTAATTATTTAACACTTTGCAAGGAAGATGGAAAACGATTTTTTTTCTGAAATTTTACGTATCAAAATAACTATGTATGCATTATAATTTTTAAAAAAGCATTTTGAAATACACATAACAAAATTACAATTTCAAAAAAATATTCATAAAAATATTTATGAAGTTCAGCGTTGTTTTTTTAAGATGAACTGTCACCCTCGAATATGTGAAAACATTTAAATGTGAAGAAAACATTTCAAAGATGATGGGAGTAGCTTGGTATTGTCATAATAATGATATTTTGCAGTTCCAAACTAATATATACGTTTATCTCTTCAGTGGTTAGTTAGCAGTACGGGCATTTTTTTAATACTTAGAAACGACTTATGTGGGTACTTAATCTCACCCTGTCTTAAATCTAGGATGTCGTTAAGCTGATGAAATAAAATTTATAATGATTATCCCGGCGTTGAATATTATTTCTCGCACAGCGCGCAATAACATTAAATTTATTAGTGGCGATGAAACTCATATTTCGTGACTAAAGAATAAAAACACTCCCGGTGGGCGAAGACATCAATGCGCGGTTAGTGGGCGAACCCAGATGATACGTTACTACCACAGATCACAGAACTTATTCCATGATTTGAGGTTACTGCACAATAATCGACACCTTGCGTAATTAGTAATAGTTACGAGGAATCTAATAAATTAACAGTTTATTCATTTTTGCCTTTACGTCATTTTTTGCTGGTTCATCTTAAAACTCAATAAGACGATAAATTGTCACATAATACGATTTTTTTTAAATAAATAATCCAGAAAATCTCCAAATACTAACACAATAATTCTCAAAAAATGATTTCTGGGTACTTATCAGCATAAGGACTGGACAATGTCTGAGTTGGAATCGCGTCTGGGTCTCAACCAGGCGTCGCGAGATCAATTACTCCGCTGGCTCAAGTCCTTCATCATGACACAAACAACATCTTGCGCTTACTGAGTTCGTATTTAAACCCGAGAAGATTTCCGTTTTATAAAAATTCTCCGGTCCTAAAATAGAAAAATAACAATTAAATATAAAATTAAAACAATTATGTATTTTGTATTCATAACTTATTAATTTTTTTTAATACTTATTGCCAACCGGGTTTCGCTACTACCGTTACTTCTTCAGGGCAGTATATTACTAAACTATGCTATATTGGGCATTTATTCACTTCAATGCAAAATTTAAACTGGCTTTAAAAACAAATTTATTTTAAAAAATCCCTCCTGTTGATAAATTTGAACTTCTCTTGAATTTATTACAAAAAGCCATTTTCTCAAGCCTTCGGTAGTTGTTTGGTTTCGGTTTTCTCCTTATTTTATGTAAAGTCAGTTATTGCTGAACACAACCTTACTACTGTATTAATATATTGCTATTTTTGCACTGTTATTGTGAATATGTTCCTTTTGTATCCATTTGTATGTACTGAATAATACGAGTATTTTGTAATAATATTAAATGAACATATACCCAAGGAGTACTGTAGTAGTAATGTTAAGAATAAGTAAGAAAGTATGTAATATGTTAAGAATGTATAAATAGGATATGAAACAAGCACTGTAGGAATACCACTGAACGGAATTAGTTCATCATTATTTTTCAGTTTATTATACTAAAGCCCAGTTGAAATAAAATAAGACAAAACTGCGTTATGTAAATGCTTTGTTATTATTTTTATTAATGCAACGATAGCCCCGCGTTTTAAGTAGGCAAAATATCGAGTAATATTTAATATCCATGTAAAAGAGCACTTAAGATGTCTTAAAAATGGCGGGTTCTTGGATATTGCCAACCACCTCTTAGAAACAGATTAGTCTTTTAATAATATTCAGATATTAGTTTACTGCACAAAAATGAAACAGATATTAGAATAATTAATTCAGACGTATTTGGAGATAAAGATAGCCAAAACAATAATAGTATACTCACTAATAATCAAATGAATTTAATTATATAATTGAAAATACACTTTGTATATACCACTTTACTTAAAATATATAAATATTTCTACACGTTTCGATAGCAATGCTATCATCTTCAGGAATAAATGAATACTAAAAAATAATTTCAAGTATAGAAAAATGATAAAAAATTTCAATTTTAATACAATAATTTAAGAATATACACAATATGAGCATATTAAATGAATTATTATTATTTAAATGAATTTAAATTAAAAGCCATATAGTTAAAATGTTCCCAAAAGACAAAGTAAACTCCCTTCCTAGTCCGTTACCTGCTCCCCCCTCTGACTGGGTCTGTGCCCGTTCTTTGTCTCAATCTGTAACACATATATATATCATGGTTTAGTAATATATTGTCCTGAGGAAGCTACGGCAGTAGCAAAACCCGGTCGGCAATACGCATTAAAAGTAAAAATGGTGTATAAAATGTAATTAATTTTATTGATTAATAAAATACACTTCTTAACTTAATTCGACTTTTTTTATAACGTGACCGATTTTTGGCTGTGACGGCTATCTTCAGACTGGAACATTTAATGTTTAAACTATGGTTTACATACAATTGTGGGTGTCAGGGGTAATAATCCACGATTTTATATAGATTATATTTTTCAATATTTCTATAGCAAGATTTTACAAAACTTGACTCATATAATACTTTTGAATTTATTCATAATATTACTTTATATATCAATCTGGTTTCAAAAATCATTTATTCATCCAAAATTGTATATAAACCATAGTTTAAGCATTTATTATTCCAGTCTGAAGATAGCCGTCACAGCCTAAAACCGGTCACGGTCTAGTAGAATAAAGTTAAAAATTGTCTTTTATTTAATCATTAAAATGGCCATGTATTAACAGTTGCAAAAATAGATATATCGATTAATTTTCTTTTTAAATTATAATGTCAGATAAAGTTAACAATATGAATATTTGAAATAAATACCAATTCTTATTTTGCCACCAATCTTCTGGTAAGCGTAGATAATATCAATATTGAAGAAGGATAAAATAGCAACCGTAAAAATCGCATATCCTCCAAGTTTAAATTTTCTAATAAAACTATATTTATCTGTAGAGACCTGCCAGGTAAGTGTGTTTTTCTGTATCTGTTACTGTACAAAATTAGATAGAATAAAAAGTAATATTTATACAGCGCCCTTGAAAGATTTAAAAAAAAACGGCGCTATACGAATTATCCGATTATTATTATTTTAAAATGAATTAAAAATTACTTTTGTATTCTCCACTTTATTAATATACACAAATCAACATGCTTCGAAAGCGATGCTTTCTTCATCAGGAATATATAGAATATATATTGTATTCTATATATTCCTCATGAAGAAAGCACGGCTTTCGAAACATGTTGAAATGTATATTAATAAAGTGGTGAAAAAAGGAAAATTTTTAAATCATTTATTAATAATGACGCCACACATTGAATACCTATTTTTTGAAGAAATTATTATTATTTTTAGTAAAATGTGTTTTTACCAACCTTAGAAGCAATAATAAAGTATATAACCTTTAAAGAAGTTAATTAAAATTCACATTATCCCTGGAACAAAACATAATATTGTAGGTACGCATCAAAATCACTTCAGGGTGACCAGATAATTCAACACAAGTACGAATCGGCACACTTCATAAAAGACTCTATTCCGATTGCAATTGAGCTCGGGATGAAACTTTGCAATCATCATAAGGATAACAGCCAATAATGTGGGATTTATAAAAATGGAGGATAATATTAACAAGTCTTGAACTTGAAGGTGTAAATGGCGTAAATTGAACTGGTCTCATTAGCTAAGTTGGTTAAGCGGTTATCCCGGATAGGTAGAGGTCCTGGGTTCGAGTCCCAGATGCGACTGAAATCTTTTTAATTTCTGTTGTTTTTTTCAGTTTCGTGGTTTATTTGGGATGTGTTAATATTATCTTCTTCAATGATTAAATATTACAATGAGTTTCACAAACTTCAATAAGTAAAAAAAAATATTGAGTAATATAATGTCATTAAAAATTTGCGTTTAATGTAATTTTTTTCGTACTTTCAATGACTTTATATCACCTTTAAAAAGTGTGCAGATTCATACGTGTGTTGAATTATCATGGAACCTTTCTTCAGAAGTTACTGCTTTTAACTTGCTCATGCATAAAATATTTTAAGCTTATTCAAATTCATATCAATTTTATAGCAACATAGGGGGTAGAGGAGTATGCAAAGGAATGAACAACTAGCTCCGCATAACGCAGACCTTCCAGACATACCTGTACCTAACCACCCACGCCTCCACCTGCGTGAACCGCGAAGCTCAAGAAACCCTACGAGCTAACCATTACCAGGCTGTAAGACAATAAATGTCATAATGAAGCGACTCATGCTTTATTGGATGGGTACCTTCATAATGTGCGGCTTTTCTCTTTCGTTGATGAAACTGAAAGCCTAGCATCAAAGCGGTTAAGCTGGTCGGGTCGATTCGGCTGCTGCGGTTGTTAGGTAGGGGCTAGGTATGAGGGTCAGGTCCACTGAGCAGCCAGCTAGGTATGGCAAGGGCCGGGAAACAGGAAAATGACGCGAAAATTAGTGACTCAGGAGGTTGGAGCGCATCCTAAGTCACGCCACTCGCTCTGCAGCGAACATTCCATAAGCGCGGTGCGATCTGCAGTTTTAATCTTAGTTTTTTTCATTAAAAATACAATTACAAAAAATTCACTACACGCAATGAGATAGACAAGAGCTACAGCGAAAGAACAGAATACACATAATACATAAATGAAGCAATGACAAGCATAAGACCGAAACCTGTATATTATTTGAGAGAAATTTCAATCAAAGCCTGAAGAAGGTTTTGGTAGAGTTCATGATTTTAGAAACACTAAATGATAATCTGCGAAGTTTATTGTTTATTGTATAATGACTGACAAAAATCATTTAGACTGGTACTAAAAATTTTAAGGCCCTGGCTGGAGTTAACAAGTCTCTTAACAGTTTTAATCTGACATTATTTTTGGAATTGTCACGCAATTGTTTCAACTGTGTGGAGCCAATGCGACTATGTCTTCACTAATTTTGGACTGTTGTAAGGACGAAGGAATTGGGAAAGGGAAAGAGATAAATAAGAGGAAGAAGAATATAGGGAAGTACCAGGATTTAAGATAAAACCGTAGAAGAGTTCCAACTGGCCGGAGCCATTGGAACCATGGCATCTCTAATTTGGGATAGATGGATAGTAGAGGGGGAATAGGAAGGTTGTTAAAGTATTGGTTTATTATATTCCAGTCGCTAAACACGACTACTCAAAACCGCTTCGATGTAATAAATGATCTATTGAGCATCGGCTCCTGAAGAGGGCATCTTGTGAAGTTAAATGGATCTGAAAAGTGGAAATATGGTAAACATTCAAAAAAATTAAGAAAACTTGTACAAAATGATAATTTTACAAACTAACAAACATAATCATAAATTGATTTACAAAATGTTCCCATTATGCGTTGAGTTTTGGATACATACGATATAATTCAGTGTATTACACTATAAAATCGAGAAAAAAAATTATAGCAGCATATGCAAAATCAAGGAAAACAAAAAGAAACAATAACATAACAAGGGCAAATCGTGGAAAATAACAATATAAAACAATGTAAATTATGGGCAAATTCAAACTTTTTTTTTTTAAAATTTAATGTGAATCAAATTTAATAATGTTATTATTAAGTTCTGCAAGTATTTTTAGTTTTTATTATTGTGATGGCTTTTACTTGAACAATTAGAAATTAACAAACGAACGAATGATCCTAATATAACATTAATTAATAAAGTAAGGAAAATTATATATTCACTGCTTGTCAGTATGTTCACATTATCAAAACAATATAACACATTTAAATAAATCAATTAAGAAAACATTATTAGCTAAATACGAGCAAACACATTATAAATGTGAAAACCTCACATAATTCAGAATTTTAATTGTTTTCTAAATAAATCGGTTTTACCGATAATAAAGCATTATTTTTTTTTAAAACCCGTCAAAATTGAAAAGGAGTGGGAGTAAATAAAATCATATAAATAAGTCATCACAATGTGGATTAACAACAGTTTGAAAAATGGCCTTAAATGCCGAAACAGCTGTCACAATAATAAAAGCTAAAAATACTAAAAATAATACCATTATTAAATTTGATTTACATTAAATTTAAAAGAAAAATAAATGGAGTTCTACGAATTAAACACAAAAACAATTAATAAATACAAACATATCTTGTTTTTACAAACATTGAAGAAATATATCCACATGGGTTGTAGGTGTGTTAGTATTCAAAAGATTTTAACCATTATATCTCGATACATAAAGTATCTACATAAATGCAAATTTCTGACAAATCCATTGAAACTCCTCCATCCTTCTCATAAATGGAGTATATAAAAAAGAAGGATAGGTTACATCAGAGCTCGGAGTTGTAAGACCATACCTAACTTTTTTCTCAGCTTCTGATTCTGCTGACTGACTTCAAGGTCTCCGCGATGCATTTTTTCTGTATTAGTCGGTCTCGATTTCGACAGCGGGTAGTGTTTCTGTCGACCCCGCCTAGAACATACACTGTTTTACGTCGTCCAACATTTATTTTTGGTAAAAAAATGTGTATCGCTCACTCCGATCCATCGTGTCTTTGTTTAGCTTTAATTTGTTACTTCGCTTATTAACAATATATTAACATAATTCCCTCTATGCACTTTTCCTGGCCTTGACGATGCCTTACAACATCACAGGATCTTTGCTTTATATTAAAAAAAATAATATATATTTTACAAAAGAAATGAAAATTACAATGCAAAAATCCCGATAAACTACTTTTTTAGTTTGTCTAACGGGAGCTTGTTATTTAAAACTCAAAATTTACAGACAAGGTTACAAACTATGTATATACATATATCTGGTCACTAAACGTAGCTAAAGTGATTTCAAACATGTTCCCCTTCTGAATGGTGATCTTTAATTCTTGGAATGACCACTTGGTTTGAGATTAGAAATTTTGACGGCCTCCATGGTCGAGGGGTAAGGCTCTCGACTACAAATCCGAAGTTCGCGGGTTCAAATCCCGGCGTATTAATTTGTGCTGTTTCACAATTAAATCATTTAAAAATTATATATAGTATATTTTCGCACGTTCTAGGTTGGAAGATACTCTCAGTATCGCCCTGGTGAAAGACCACCATTCAGAATTGAAACGTTTCTTGAAATGGCTTTTATCCGTGTTTGGTGACCGAATCTGAATAGCCAGGTATTTCCCCACCTTCCTCTTCCCCTTCTCCTTCCCCTCCCCAATACCTTCAGCCTCACAACATTCTCCAATTGGGGATGCTATAGTCTTACTGGCTCCAGACGGTTGGGAGCAGTTCGGACTTTTGTGCGGTATTCATATAAAAAAATAAAACAACAAACAAGCAAACAATTTCGAAACTTTTAAGAAAAGTCTAAAAACTTATCTTTTTAAAAGGGGCTAAAAACATTGACAGGAAAATGTAAAGCGGCCTTGGGGTGATTTCAACCACTAAACGGCGTTATAGGAAAAAATTGACTATTTTTTATTACTATATATACATTTCACTAAATGGGGGTGCAATTATTACGCTCCGATTCTAACAGGCAAACGGTCAATTCGGTAAGTAGGTACCTACCACGAAAGTCTGACCACAAGTTGGTCACGCGTATTCAAGGATAATATCACACGACGCCACAGTATTGGTAGCGTGGCGAAATCATATGCACCATTATCATCATCATCATCGCCAACTGGCGCACCTGCAAGAAGGAGGTTAATGGTTAATGGCTGTGACTACCAATTTGTACATATTTTAATTGGGTATCTACCTAGTTCAACTAGTGTTATTTATATTTTATTCATTTTTATTTTTTTTTTAGATTTATTTAACAGAAGAGATAAATTAAATTACGATGCTAACAGTACTCCATTATATATATGGATTGTGTAGTGCAAAGTAAGAATGATGTTTTTTTTTAATTTTTATATCACATTCATAATAATAAACACTTAGGTTTGATCACTGTTTTTAATGAGAATTGATCTACATGTTTCAGAACCGATGGTTCCTTCTTCAGGATAAAAAATATAAAAATAAAAATAAAAATTACTTGCAAGGATAAATAATTACTTGGGTATCATTGTGATAACAAATTTAGGAGGTGGCTTATTGTAAAAAAGATTTGGTTGTTAATAATATAGAGTATACTTAATAGAGGTGTATTATTACTCTAAGGTTCCAGTACAGAACTATGAGAGCTAGCGAAATACTAATATTCCCTTTCCGTGCATGGCAAGAGACTGCGTATGGTTTTTTGCTTGTGGTCAAGCTAAAAACAGACATCATTAGATATAAAAAAAACGAGTGACGTTTAACTTTTTTTTGTTATTAGTATACGTAGAATGAATATAGTTAGTTTCCGCACCATCTATTGACTTGTGAGCTACATATGACAAAATATAATATCATATCATAAATGAAAAAATTTTTTTTTTGGCTTACGTTATCGTAATATGTTAGTATGTATTCAGTTATTAATTGGCACTAAGTTAATAGTTAATATTAACGAGTTGTTATTGAGTTAATAGTTTATATTAATCAGTTAGTATTAAGCTAATAGTTAATATCAACAGATTAGTATTAACTTAATAGTTATTATTAACGAGTTAGTATTATGTTAATAGTTGATATTACCGAGTTAGTATTAAGTTAATAGTTGATATTAACGAGTTAGTATTATGTTAATAGTTGATATTACCGAGTTAGTATTAAGTTGATAGTTGATATTAACGAGTTAGAATTACGTTAATAGTTAATATTAACGAGTTACTATTAAGTTAATAGTTAGTAAAGTTATTAACTTAACACATGTCATGCACACAAATAGCTAAAGGAGATCTACATTTGCCTCGCCTCATGAGGGAATTTGCATACAAATTAAACATTAGCATTAACAGGAACCACAGTTGTGTATGATTTCGTAGTCTTTTTATGTGAATTTCCTCTACTTCATCAAATCCAGATATTCGACTGAATGCTTAAGTTTAAGAAAGGAACGCTTAGATGATTTGGGCATGTAGAGCGGATGTGACGAAGAGAGGGGTGTAAAGATCATTATTGACGTAGAAGTTAATGGTATAAAAAGTCGGGAACGCCCGAGGAAGACATGGTACTATCAAATTTTTCAATCGGGTCAAAAGTCAAAATAACAAAGAGTATGTAGGAGACGATATATGAATGTGAATGAAGCAAGTGTGTGCCGGGACAGAGTTTATGCTCTCTGCCTATCCCTGTCGCAAAATGACGGGAGAGTTAGTTAGTTAGCTTCAGAAATTCGGCCATTGAAGTTTTATTTTCCCATTATACTCGATGGACACGAGGCTTCATGAGAACGTGTCATTTCGCCGACTCGTAATTACGTAAGTCGGCTCGTACGTGGAATGAGCTACCAGTATCTGTCTTTCCTTCTACATTCAAAGCCCGCATTAACAAATCTCGTCTTAGAGCCCCTTCCTTAAACCGCCTCACAACGGTGTACAACCGGGTGACGATATAGATCCCCTGTATGTGATCCGTACAGACAAGGACGCTCTTATGAGGTGTCAGATAAATTTAAACTCAAAAATTACCAATTTGACTCCCGGAAAAAGCTTAAGGGGATCCACTTGTAAAATTCGAACGAAACCACGCATTCCTTATGCAAGAGGCGATAAGGTTGAAATTCGCGCTGCATGTGCCAAAATCCATGTTTTATTTTATTTTGTAAAACTCAGGCATAATTATTAAAATATTTATCGGTCGTATTCTAAATAAACTTAATTTGCCACAATGAACAAATAAGAGTTCGTAGGTAAGAGATTTTGAATATATATATATATACTTTTTTTTCTGGGCTTATAAAAAGATTCATAAAAAAAATCCCTGTCAAACGAAAGGACGAGGTATGTTTTAATTGCACCATTTAATTTTTAAAATCTATGATATTTCTAGGCCATCAAATTTTCAAACAAAAAACACACGATTTTGCATTATTTCCCATAGCATCGCCTTAATACAAGAAAATGAACCAAATGTTGTGTCATTCACCATCCTCCAAAAAATTACCGTAGAGCGCTGGTCTGGTGAATTTTTTATTATAATTAAATGTTGTCAAATACCTTATAACAACTTTTAGCTTTCCGGTATGTTAATATCGTTACATGTCCAATGTGATATCTTGATTTGTTCGTTCGTTCGTTCGCTCGCGTGGACGGTTTATACGTCACCGGTGACGGAGGTGGCTAATGCCTCGTTGGATAATTTTATACCTAAAAAACGTCCCCATTATCCAAGCGTTATTATGAATATAAATGCAACAAGAAAACCCGAATAAGTTCAACGACCCAGCACTTGTTATAAATCAATAAATTTACGAGTAAATAAACACATAATGTTATGCTCGCGCTGTCATGTCACATGTAATTTTTTTTTCTTTAAATATATTTACACAAACCAGAATCCGAAATTTGTGTACATAAATGACAAGCTGCGTTTTTTCATATCAATTTACGAAGTTAAGATCATTGTTTAATTTATTTTTTTTATGTGGATACAGCAAAAGAGTCACAGCTGCTCCCAACCGTCTGGAGCCAGTGAGACTATGGCATACCCGATAGGGAAATGTTGTGAGGCTGAAGGTAGTGGGGGGAGAGGAAGGTAGGGATAAACCTGGCTATTAAGATCTGGTTACTAAACACGGCTAAAGCAATTTCAAAGCAATATTTCAATGCTGAATGGTGGTCTTTCACCAGGGCGATACTGAAAGTATCTTTCACTACTGCATATTATTTTTAATTAATTAATTGTGAAGCAGCACAAATTAATTAAATGAAATTTACTTACGTATGGCGGGATTTGAATCTGTGACCTTCGGATTCGTAGTCTAGAGCCTTACCCCTCGATCACGGATGCTGTCATTGCTTGTTGTAATGAGTTAATGCATAAGTTTAAAGAGTTTTTTTCCATAACAGAGCTTACTTTAAAAAAACGCCCAAAAGCGGTGGGACTATAGTAACCTCAATTTGCAAGCGTATGGGAAAGGGGATAGTTGAGAGTCAAAGTTCTTTAATGCTTAGAAATGGATAATTTTTAGTAAAGTAAAATCTTTTTGTGGCATCATTTTCTATTAAATGATCAAGAATTGGTGTATTGTTGATTTTATTTTTATTAACAATAAAAATAATTTCTAACATAATTTTTTATCTAGTATTTTAACATTTTTTATTAATTACTTGCCTACTTTCATCGATTACTTAAAATTTTTGTTTATGTTATAATTCGTTCTATTTGCTTATTATTTGTCTATACGTATAATTTCTTTTAGCGGGTAGATTTATCCTGATGTGGGGAGCTTTGCTTCTGAAACGTATAGATAAATATTTACATATTAAAAACAACGTAATTGTAATTAATTTATTGATTAAGAATTATTTTGCTTTGTGTAAACTACTATTTAATAAATAAATATGAATTTTTTTCGAAAGCAATGTTTCCCTCATCAGGATACGAAGTACACAAATTGAAAAATATTCAAATAAAAGACAAAATTTAAGAATAATTTATCTCATAAATTTATTTCCGCATTAGCAAATTTGATACATTGGTTTTTCCGTGATTGGTTTAAATTTCTAGTTACTAATGTAAATTTAGTAAATAGTGTTTTATAATAATTTTGTACGTATGTATTTTGTATAATTATTTTTAGATTAATAATCAATTATTTACTAGGATATATTGCTGAAATAAAAAAAATAAAAAAAGCGTATTAAAAGTAAATAGTTAATAAATATATTGAAAACTTGGCTAGCTGAAAGAAGCTATTTGTATTAGATAATAAGGAAATATTATTTTATGTACGATTTATTGTTGGCGTTTATTTTTTTGTTTTTGTTTTTGTATTTCTGTAGAAATATTTTTGACTAAGATTCTTGAGCAATATTTGTGCTTTAAGTTTGTCACATGTGTTTTTTTTTTGTTATATGACAAATTTATATTTATTTTATAACTTTAACTGTAAATTTTGTAATTTTAGAATAACAAGCTCCCGTTAGACAAACTACAAAAAAGTAGTTTATCGGGACTTTTTGGATTGTATTTTTTTTGTAAAATGTTATTAAAAAAAAAAAAATTATTTACCTCCTTTTATCTCTAATTTTTATGTCATTTTTTTTTCAGAGTGCTTTGTATCCTGACGAAGAAATCATTTCTTTCGAAACATGTTGATATTTATTTTTTAAATGGTGGTTTACATAAAATAATTCTAAATCATGTAAAACTCTTTTTTTTTGCTTCATAAATTAACAAATTCGATCATTACCGATATATTTCGGCTATTTTGAAGATCATTCTGGAAGATATTCTACATTCTGCCCAATTTTCTAGAAATCGCTCCATTTTAATTATTCCACTCTAATTTAATAACTGCATTTTGACCTTTTTTAATGTTTTTTTCCTGTAAAATACGAAACTAACGTTTCGTTCTTTCGAGGATTTTAAAAATAAGAATGACTGTTTGGGTGCCCCAGTAGTAGCGACCCAGAAGCAGACCGATAAAGGGGTGGATAGTAGACGGAGGACTGGGGGCGAATGGACAGAGGCATGGGACCGCAGCCAGCGGAGATTTGTGGAAGAGTATAAATCCAACCCCGGGATACGGTGCCGTGATGATTATGAGTATGATGTAGACATGGTATATTTTTAATTAAGATATGACAAATCACGTGTGTAAATAATAGAATGACGAACCATCGATTACGCAAAGTTCCGTGTATTTGGATTGATGAATTCATCCTTCGCTCCAGTCATTTATTTATATTGGCTATAATGCTGCATGTGGGCAGAAGTTGAAGATCGAATATTCCTACGCATTTGGGCATTGAGCAGAATATTGAAGTGTTATATAAATAAATAACATTTACCAGTCAAAAAGATTTGCGTATCGAATCAAGTACTTACATATTTCCTATAAATAGAATAGCTGACTATTGTCTTAGTACAGGTAATTGGAAGCGAAAGGTGACAATCTGCGAAAAATGTTTGGGAAGGGAAGTGAAAGGGAAGAAAGAAAGGTTAAGGGATGTAGTCTCGTAATGATGTTGATACACTTGTTTCCCCTTTCTTACTAATGACAATAATGGACGTTCTTCCCGACTTACTGAGCAACTTTTTTCCTCAACATTATTCAAATGCATAAATACGCTCTTCCCAACGACAATCTCAGTCGAATTTACTATCAATTTAGGATATCGATATTTTCTAGATTATGTTCCGCCCAACAGAGGACTGGTTATAAAAAGTGTCAAAAAAGTGAAAAAATGCCACGGAAAGTCAAATGTCGAAATGCCACTGAAATATTGTTGTTTTGCGATCTATTTTACGCTATCCAATAATAAAATGATTTATTTCCTTTTTCGAACTTTGAAAACATGTTTTTTGTAAATTTTTAATAAAACTGAAGAGAACTCAACTTATATTACTTAATATAAGTCACATTTTGTGTAATTTTTCACGGAGGAGAAACGTCAAATGTCAAATGTACGAAACGAACAATGTACTTTCGCAGCATTAGTAAAAGTCAACCAAAGACTTTTTTTTTAAATATTTTAAACGCATACAACTCTGAAGTATAAAATATTGGTTTGTGTATTAGTTTTTAAAACAAATGATGTGTATTCACAATAAGTACAATATGAACTCATCTCTGTTCATTTTACATTGAAAGTTTTTGAATTTATGCCATTTTATTGGCTATAAAAATAGGCGGGCACTATTTTATTCTCCATGAAAGTGGGCGGGCACCTTCATAGATATACTTTAGGATGTTCAACGGTAAAAAATGCTTGGAAACAGGCAAATGGGGCGTTGCTCAACAAAACACTTGGCTGATCGGTGAATCAGATTGATCATTCGAACAGTTGGGAAGACCGGCCGTAGTAAGTAGGTCCAAAAATCTGTTTCTCAGTAAATCAGTGGCTGTGTGTAGTTTTTCGAGTTCTGGGACTAGCGGGTACAAAAATTATTTCTAATTTTGAAAGTGTTAATTCGTGACTGAATTCCATTTTAAAATGTTATTTTTTATGATAAAACATTTTAACTATCTTCCACTTGTTTATTTTTGACGGAACTGGTTTCACCCTCTCACGGGTCTCTTCAGACTGGTATAATTAATATATACCATAGATTTAGTTTTTAAAAGTTTTTATTATTGTTATATTTATGGAAATTATCGTGTTTTATTTTTGTTAGTATAATTTCGTTTTAATGGTTCTCTTTTCATAGGGTAGGCCCCGATTTTCAGACTGCACGCCACTGGTAGAAAGTATACACATAAGACGGTATGCACAGTAGAATCATTTTAAAGAGATTCTCGCTTGTGTAGTGGCGTGTATCGTGGGCCTTCTATTTGGTAATTGGGATTTTGGAGGGGGTGTTCCAAACTATTTCGAACCAATTTTAACCAGTATCAGTGTGCACCACTACACAAGCAAGAATCTCTTTAAAATAATAATGCCTGTACATAAGAGATACTTAAAATATAAATATTAAAACAAATACACAATGTTACCGAATTGAATTTCTTTTCCGAGTTTCGAACTATTGCAGAAAAACACCTATGTACTACAAAATATAAACTATTGGTCTACAGAGGATTAATATCAATAGACTCGGTTAATCCATTAGCTACTCCGATGAGATTTGTCATGGCGCTTTATTTAAACAGCGTTGAAACGTTGGAATTAAATAATGGAATATTAAAGTCTGTGAGTATGGGACATACATTATATAACATTTAAATATTGGCAAGAGGGGGTACCTACGAAATCAGGTTGGCTTGGGTGAGGTGGAGTCATCACCTCTCATTAATGATCTCCATTTTGTAGGTTACGTGATGTGATAACTAATCATCGCGTAGATATGCAAGTATTACGTTAGAAACAGATGAGCGCGAGTAACGGCGATAGTCAAGACCACTGAATGGATGATCTCTAGAAGTGTGGTCTAGGTATATAGGCATTGCAACAAGAATTGACCCTGACACAATATGTACTCACACAGGTGCATTGCTTGGAAATAGCATGTTTCACACTTGTTGTTCGACACCAGAAAAGAAAAAAAAATTACAGAAATTGGTAAAAAGTGTGTAAAACACAATGAATAAGTTTATCAGCTTTTCAAACAGGTACAATATTTTCGAACGTTTACCTTCACTTGTTGTTCATATCACGTTGAAAACAATGAGCTGGCGCAAACAGTACAAAAGGATTTTTCTCAGTGACGTTTGGCAAGGATATTACTGTCGGAAGTGAATACGTCATATGCAATAATATAGACTATTATATCAAATTCACCAAATTTTCGTGTTCTCCAAACATTGAGTAATCTTTAAGAAAAACATTACTCGTAACCTAATCAATGCGCACTCACAACTCTCCACTACATAGAATAATACATATACACGTTCGCGCGCGCGCACACACACACACACACACACACACATACACAAACACACACACTTCTAGACGTATTTTGGATATGCCGTTTTATCTTTACCTCAAATCATTCCCTAGCATATACTAACCCCGCCCGGTATAATAATCACTCACAAGATATTTCATAGAAAAATGTCATTAGTACTTACTGATACTTATAATCATTTTCTAAAACCTCGTAATTTGTACAACCACTCATTTTATACACTTTTGACCCTAAAATAAAATAAAATATTGTTTTTATAAGTCATGTTATTCGGATTGTCATATTATACCGATTTGAAGTAAAACTGATGTCGCCATTTTTCATATAAAATCTTTCGATTCGTAGGCCCTAGACAGGTAATGAGCCTGCTCGAACGAGCTAGCAGCGTTGATCACCTCCGCGCCGGTGCACGTGCGCAAAACTTGACGGACACGAGCGGAACATTCGTTCGTTGTGTGAAAAAATATTTTATCAATTTTAAAGGAAATAAGGAAAACTTAAGCTTAGTTTTGGGACGCGGACGCGCCTACTACACCCTTCTATTCGAACAGGGCATATTTTTAAATGCCAGGTGTGTTCCCTAATGACTGTTCCCATTTCGCCTCTCATTCGAGTGGATATAATTATTATTATGTTAATAATTAGCAATTTTTTTACGGATGGCACATTATTTATAGATGGCACAGCCATGATTAATGCACCAGGATTTAATACATTATCAAAACCTGGCTGAACACAGTTCTTTAATTGAATACGATCTTAATATTTCCAGATGGATCCATTTGTATTGTTGCAATATGTTATGAGGAATATTTGCATGTATTTAATCTACTGAGCAGTCGTTATTAAGTTCATCAAAACTGTAAGTATATATGGTGCAATTAGGGTAGACCCAAGCAATACATACTTTGGAATGTTTGTATCGGTGTAAAATGTGCTATGTTCTAGCGAAACGTTACTGAGGAAGAGCATTTTGTCTTGCGTACGCCTAATTATCGATATTGGCGAAAAATGGACAACAAGTACTGTACGTTGTTGGAAGTTGAATCTTCTAATTACTCGACCGGTTTCACTGAAAATAGTAATGCCTGTTCCTATTAGCGCCGGGAAGGTTTACAGAGTAGTTTGAAGGAATTCAATGTGTAAAACTGTTGCTATAACGTTTTAAAATTAGTATGAAAAGCATTGAACCCGCCATGTTGTACTGAGGTCAGCCCATAGATAGACAGCTCTGGTTAGCCACAGATTACATATTCAAAAAATCTTTTGTTTTGTTTGGGTAAAATATTTTCAAAATGAAAAATACAAGTAGATACCTACTTAAGAACTTTATTATTTAGACATGTTTTGAAAAAATAAATGTTTGGAATGAAATAAAATTTTCAAATGAATGTTTATTTGTTTAGAGATAGTTTCTATCGCTCTCAAATTAATTATGGCACCCAAACGAAGAGCAAGAACTCACATCTTCATAACTTTATTCTAAAAAAAAAAATCCCGAGCAAGGCCGGGTACACATCAGCTAGTATTATATAAAAATGAACTGTTTTTCAAATTAACGTTTTTTTAGGTAGATATTATTCATATTTATTTTTTACTAGCTGAGATAACTGGCGTTGTTCGGGGTTATGAATTGTTTGGAGGAATGTTTTGAGGGTGTTATGCGTTATCCCCACCTCTACCCCCACCCAGTAGTTCTTGAAATTCTGTTTTAAGGGGCGGGAAAGGGAGATGGGCTGGGTTTTCTAAAATGCATGCATACATTGTAATTAGCTCACTTTGGGCACACGGACACACCCGAAACACACTTCCATCGGTTTATCTTTTCAGCGGTAGGTACCTACCTATTTATATTCAAAATATTGCGGGTTCTGAAATAATGATATATATCCGTAGAAAAACTCTAGTACCTACCTGTCAAAAGTCTGATATTGTTAGTTTTTTTAAATTTTTTTATTTATTTATGTATTTCCAATCTTTTTCTTACCGCAAATGTAATGAATGTTCGCGAATGCAGCGCAGCGATGACGAAATATAATGAGAATTTTTGTTTCCTAACCGATTCGTTTTGGCGAAAACCCAGTTCATATTTACAGTGATAATAGAGTATACTTGCGGTGCATTTGGTAGGTACACCATTACCAAAAGAAACGATCATTTTTCAGGTAGCTCATTTAAACGTATATTACACATAAATAGTTTCAAGAGAATATTTAAAGAGTGGAATTTTATTTGATTTGGGGATGAGGAAGGTGGGGACGTACCTGGCTTTTCAGATCTGGTAACCAAACATGGCTAATTACTATTTATTATCATAATTCGTTACTTTTTCTTGGAAAATTAGTGTCGCTTTTCGGTGAAATTCACAAAAACATATTTTTTTGTTATCTTAGAAAAAATAATAACATGAAATTAGTTGCGTTCCATTCGTGTTATCGTAAAATCGAATTTCTCAGGTCTCTATAAATGCATCGTCAACAAATATGACATCTTGCATTATAGAATAATAAAAAAATATATTTGTAAAAATCATTAACTTTGTGGCTCGCCATAATTTACTATAAAAAACACATAAATTTGTTGTAGCACCCTTCCTTCATCAGGAGAATATTATAACTAACTTATGATATAGAATATTAACAAGACATAAATTTTAGGTGTTGGAGTGGGGGGTAAGCAAATGGGTAGGGGTAATTGTAGGATTATCGGGAAGAACAGAGCGATTTATTGGAAAAATATTAAGAATGGGACTAAAAGATAAGTTAATTTGGTTATTTAAAATACTAGCATTATTATTCAGGGATTTTCTAATTTCGAGGGCTTCTAAGTTACCAATTTTTTTGCTTTTATTGTTACGGTGAAGAATTGTAACCCCTGTGTCCTTGTTAAAAGTGTGATATTTGGAAATTAGATGATTGGCAAATTCTGAGAAGTTATTATTATTTAAGCATCTTAAATTTTCTGTGATTCTAATATCTCCTGATGAAGGAAGGGTGCTTCCAAAACCGGTAGAGTTTTAATAAAATAAAAGTGGTCTAAAACAAATTTATGTGTTTTTTAATGTAAATAAAAAAATACGTTGCATTACTAAGTAGACTAAAAAATCTTACTTTTAAATACTACGGATATTATTATTAATACGTTTATTACGTTACTCTACGTCTGCATTCGTAATGCGATTAAAAGCGATGACAAAACAATGTTTTGCATGAAGATTAAATAATATCGCTATATTTTTTCGTTAGCGTAAGTGCGGGCCAAGTAAGTACCAATCGACCACTTAAAATGTACTTTTTTTACTAAAATGTTCAAAGTCATTACGAGAATATATAAAATTGGGTTAGATGTATTACCACCGGGCTCCGATGTGGTCAGAGGCGGAGAATGGCAGCGGGCCTAGACCAGTTCGGTTGTTTCTAATGGCTGATGGCCGGTGGAGAAGAGATGATGTATGATATTAGGGAACCGCGAGGCCGGGCCTAGACGGGGAGGAGCGATGACCCCGCGGTCTGCGCTGTGCGAATACTACCTCATGCGGGTCGGTGTCGGTATGTGCCAGTGTATGTATAGCACACTCCCGTCCATGTGTTCGATGTCCACGTGACGAACAGCTTATTCACTAGTCTGTTCGATGTCCACGTGACGAACAGCTTATTCACTAGTCTTATTTATGCATTGCCTTTTAACTCCAATAAGATTATTTGCAATAAATTATACGTTATATAAATTATTTCGATTTTGACTTTTTTTTATAATTTACACAACTTTAATGTAATGTATTACGGGAACGTGACTTAAGGTAAAACGATATGGGATAAGCGCTCATAGATGGCGTTAATTCAAAATTTTCTGAAAAAATAACACAAAGAAATATTAAGATGAATTGTTTGTTGGTGGGTGTGAATAAATTGTTATTGTAAGTTTATGTCCATCAATAAACTTATATAGTATTTTATGCTTTTGTGTATTTACGTGCTTAAAATGTTTTTTTTTCTTCTTTTAATATATTTAAATTATCGCCATCTGTGAGTGCGTATTAGGTTTCGTTTAATCTTAATAATAGTTTAAGGAGTTTCTAATTTTGAAACTGTCAAAACAGAGATCAGAGTCAGAGATTTAAAATAAAGCTCTCACAAAAGACATTATGTATTTTTTTTTAAATCATAGATTCAGTAAACCAACATAATGTAATCTGTCTTCTAGAAGGTAATAAACCAACCCGAAGGTAGTTTCAAATATTATTGTAAAGCAGTTCCGTCAGCAATAAAAAAAATATCTCAGTCATAAATGTGTAATATTAGAAAGGGCGAATGGGGCTCACTCCTGACATAAATCTTTATACATAACAAAAAAATTATATATTAATTGTTTTGTGTTTAATTCGTACAACTCCATTTAAATTTTTTTTTAATTTATTTAAATCAAATTTAATAATGTTATTATTAAGTTCTGCAAGTATTTTTAGTTGTTATTATTGTGACAGCTGTTTCGGCGTTTAAGGCCATTTTCAAACTGTGGTTAATCGACATATCGACGACTTATTTATATGATTTAATTTACCCCCACTCCTTTAAAAATTTGGATGGATGGATAATGATTTATTATCGGTAAAACCGATGTAGTTAGAAAGAAATTGAAATTCGGAATTCTGTGAGGTTTTCACATTTATAATGTGTTTTTACTCGTATTTAACTGAGTTAAATGAAATCATATAAATAAGTCGTCGCAATGTAGATTAGCCACAGTTTGAACACAGTTTGGCCTTAAACGCCGAAACAGCTGTCACAATAATAACAACTGAAAATACTTGCAGAACTTAATAATAACATTATTAAATTTGATTTACATTAAACGAAAAAAAAATAAAAAATTAAAATAAAAAATGAATGTTTGTCTGTCTATATGTTCTCGATTTTTTCAAAAATTACTTAACCGATTTCGCTGAAAATAGCAGTTTGTTTTTATTAGTACTGGAAAGCATTAGAGAGTAATTTTAAAATTGGTGTAAAAATAAAATTTTGAATTGGATTTTGTTTGGATGGAAATAAAATTTTAGATTAAATGTTTCTTTGTTTAGAGAGAGTAATAGTCGTCACGAGACATTACTTTCGTTGTCAAATCAATTATGGCACCCAAACGACAAGCAAGAATTCACAACTTCATAACTTTATTACATAATAAATAAATAATCCCGAGCAGGGCCGGGTACACATCAGCTAGTACTGTATAAACCATACATTTAGTTTAAATTGTACCAGTCTGACGATGCCCATTGTAAAGTGAAACCAGTCCGCTCTTAAATAGATAAATGGATGAAAATAGCAAAGGTTTTTTTAATTAAAAAAAAAAAAACATCATATTAGTTTAAGTATTATGTTATTAACGGCCAAGCAGTTATTTATGTAAATATTGTTTATTTGTTGAATTTCCAACATCTTGTTATTGTAATGAAACTACAGGTAACAAACAGTAAACGGACGTATGTTTTACTGTATTATTTTATGCTTGTTTTCCCCTCTGTGTGAGATTCTCGTTGTGCGGAATAGCGGCTGACTGGGCATACTATTACGTGATGATGAAATCATCGGTAATAAACAGTATGCAATAAATCGAAATTTGTATATAAATGAAGTGTTTAGTAAATTCATGACTCCCACCAGCTCCGATTCACGACACGTATAAATCAGTTACATATCACAGCGCCCTTGAGGTGATTCATAAAAACGGCGCTATACAAATTGTCCAATTTTCATTATTTTCATATAGGGGGAGAGGGACGTTAGAGAGATATTATTTATTAATTCTAAATAATGATAATAGTATTACGCAACACGATAAACATAATGTTTTTAAAGAGATTCATAGGATCGGCATTTCTTATTTCTGACCATCCTACGTATGTTATACAAAATATTAGATACATTATAATTAATTTAAAAAATGGAGAAAAATAAATGTATCTTTAAAAAAACTTTACCAATGTTTTATAGTCCGCATTTAAAAAATAAAACATTAAAGATAATGTTTAATAAAAACGAAACTGTACTTGCCCACCTTCCACTTTCCCATCTTCTTCCCCGCCTCAATACCTTCAGCCTCGCAACATACCCCGATTGGGGGTGCAATAGTCTCAATGGCTCTAGACGATTGTGAGCGGCTGGGACATTTGTGTGATATCACATAAAAAACTACTAGTTTTTAAATTGTCCAAGTATTTTTTTAGGATATTCAACAATTTTAAATATTTTGTAAAACACACGTGGTTCGACCATAAAAATGTCATATATATGTCCGATTTGATTTTAATGTATGCTAAGCCTATTAAAAATATGTAACTACAGTAACATTAGCCAGCCCGCTCACCGGGTAGAGAAGATTATCTCCACATTTATGCACCTCTAACCACAGTTCACACAGGAAGAGGGAGAAATGTTCCCTGGGACCGTACACAAACATTTTACAATACGATATATATATATATATATATATCGTACATTTATATATATAAATGTGTTTCTCAGTAAAATCATTATGTGTATTGTATTGCCTAATAATATTACCATTATATAGAATTAATAAATAACTAATAAATATGCCGGAGAGCGATGTCCCTCCCCCATTTAAGCCGCGAGGTAAGTAATAAACGCTAAGTAACTACCTTCCCGTATGTATAACGTAATGTCAGGAAGAGATTACGTCTCGAGACATTACTAAACTGCAAAGACGAGACAAAATGCGTAAAAGAAGCAGAGAGAAAAGTTGCCTTGGCCATACCAGGCGAACAGATTGTAAAACCGATGAAATAATACGAATGTCAATGGCGGTGGCGACCGCGAAAAAGGTGGACTATAACTTATTTCTATGTAGAATCCCTCTAGATGCAGGTATCCCCTGTAATTGGTAATTGGTAAAAACATGCCTCACTATTGATAGTATGAGAACGAGCCGCGGCCGACAGAGGCCAGCGAGGCTGTGGAACTCTGCTGTAGTTACGACGTTATGACCGAAGCTCCCGTCACATACCAGTTGTGAACAGTTACTGCGTTTTTTTACTGTCGAGATCAAGGCCTCGGTGTAAATGATTGAACGCGCCAGGCATATTGTAAACTGATTGATTTGAGCTTGATGAAAATGTTGAGGAGTTTTTGAACGAGATATTTCAGATTGCGCCTCTTCATACAGCATATAATAATGCTGTTCATGTAATATGTCGTTTGCCCACTTAAAATACTTATCTGAAAGATGAAGTTAGGCTATTAACACGTGTAAGCGAATATGATATGATTGAACTTACTGATACGTTGGTCATGTAACAAAATAATTTTAATAAATGAATTAAAAATTACTTTGTAATCACGACTTTATTAATCGTATATACATATCAACATGCTTCGAAAGCGATGCCTTCCTCGTCAGGAATATGCTGAATTCTATAGAATAATACTATTTAATATATACTACTATTTAATAATGTACAGAATAGTATTATGAAGCATCGCTTTCGAAAGATTTTTTTTAACACAATTATTATATATAATGAACAATATTTTTTTCATGGTAATAATAATATGTAAGTAATAAAAATGTTTTATTATTTATTTATATTATCATTTTAGTTTTTTTTTTATTTTTAATTAATATCTCCTCTAATTGAGAAATGGTCGTTTTTAGAGGGGGATATGTATATATTAATAAAGTGGTGATTACAAAGTAATTTATAATTAATTTGTTAATAATGACGCTACAAAGTGAATACCAATTTTTGAAGAAATTATATGATAATTTTAATTCAATTATTGAACAGTCATAATTACCCCAGCTGGAAAAAAAATTAAACCTGACCTAAAATTTTAATGATTTTTTTTAAATGTGAATCTGCCTAGAATAAAGAACAAATAAAAATACTACGGTTTAAAATAAATATTCATTGGGATATCGTAATAATTATGCATGGAATATATAAATCATTTAAAAGTGAATAAAGAATCATCTCAACGAAACGCCCTGTCATTTTTGTGCCATTGTAATCGGAAAATCTGACATCACGGGTCTCGATTGCGCGTATTCTTGTTTTGAATTTGTATGGAAATTTTTATTTGTCGATTTTGTTTTGTATTGTATTTTTTTTTTTAGTTTTGGTGTAATGTAAACTGATTTTCGATGACTTTAAGCTCTATAATTTGTGTTCAATATTAAAAAAACCATTATTAATTAAAGAAATGAGAATATTCATGGGCACACCAATTGTCAATACGAATATTATGATAATGTTCATCTTAAATATGTACTATTCTTTGAGTTTCAAAAGAGGTATATAATATTATTACTTATGGTTAGTTATGGTTTACTATGAATAGAATATATAATTATGTGCGATAAGGCTTATCCTTGTTTTGACATTTGACATTCTAACCTCAAAACCGACCGACTATAGATTTAGAGCGTTTTGGCCAGTTTAGAAAAGTTGAAACTTTAAAAATTATTTTAATTTGAAAAAAAAAAAACTGGTATTTAAGAACATGGACTGGAGTTCCTTATTGAAACTTTGGTAACAAAGTGTGGCAGCTTGGCGGTGAGGGGAAGGTTGAAGAATGAAGGGACACTCGAGTGTCTCAACACGCTTCCAGCAACGTCATCAACAGGGCGATTCGGAATTCAAATGGAGGTCGGGTCCTACATTCCTTCAGTCGATTGTGTTTTATTGCTCCGATGCCTGAAAACAGCTCACCTTGACCATGTGAAGACTAAGAATCAGTTCCTCACGTATTGGGACTGCGGTGGTTGGCTGACTTAATTGATATATACGTATACGTCGATGGCTCGTTTCGATCAAAGCCGCTTATGACGTCACACATTTCTAGCTTGCTAGGAACGGATATAACATCGATGTGTAATATCGATGTTACAATTAAATACGTCGCACTTTCTCAATATCGATTTACTATTTTCCCTCTGCGGCTTCACCGCCTTGGCCTCTCATTCGGGTAACAGCAGAAAGTGTGCAGTTTTCTGGCCGAATGCATAACCCATGAACTCGTCGTGTGACAGTAAGGCGAAGTGGTGGCTAAAACCGGCTCTACCTATTTAAGTAATATTATTACAATACATATATAATATTATTAACAGAGGTCCGTGTTACAGGACCTAAGTCGGTAGTCTGGCACTCAAAATGCTGTACAATTTGATGAATTCGAAGGTTCCTGCCTTGATAAACTGCAGTTGTCCCGTGACTCTCATGCATACCAGGGGTGTTAGTTGAAGTTTGCCGGTTTTTTCAATAAAGAAAACGCTTAATTCTCAAGGGAATCTCAATTTTTTTTAATTCAAAGTATTGACCATCAGATTCTATACATTTTGCCCATCTTTGAGGCAAATCATGGATACCATTCCAAAAAAAAAATTATCTTTCTAGGCAAACCATTCGACGAGCCATTTTTCGACTTTTTCAAAATTGGCGAAGCGCTGCTCTGCGAGTGAGTGTCCCATCGATGCGAAAAGGTGATAGATGGACGGGGCAAGGTCTGGAGAGTACGGCGGGTGCGATAATATTTCCCAATGCAATGCTTTGAGAGTGTTCTTACAAAACAAGCCAAATAGACCACCTACTTGTTCTCCTTAGATATTTAACCGCTGTATTTGAGGGTAGTTACAGCTATTCTTCAACAAAATTTTGGGATAAAATATCACTATTCGAAGATTGACATCGCAACAGTGCTTCAATAAGTTCTGCGGCGAATGGTTACTATCAGCCGTACAACATCATAATTGATAATTAATTGAATGAAGCATATGTGCAATTTTCATATTTTTATATTTAAAAACATTTTATTTTATTTTATTTAAGTGTTGAGATTGTGTGTAATACATGTAACTTTAACTTTATCTTATTTATAGAGCCACTGCTGAAAACCAACTGCACTCCGGGCATCGGAATATATAGCTGAGGAGTGACCTTTTTTCAATTTGCTAAAATAATATAACACGTAAAAATAAAAATATGGATTACAACTAATTGACAAATAAATATTTATATTCGTATTATACAAGACGGTAGCTTTAATCGATGGATTAGAAATGAAGCAGAAAGAAAGAAGCGGGAGGAAAGGAATAATGGCAATAATAATGTTGAGAAGTGTCTAAATACTCTAACCTAACCAAACCAAACATAGCTAAATTCTCTTACCGTTTTTATTATTACTGTCTGTTTCTAACCATGCTGATAGAATCCACCATTCTAAATGTGAAATAAAGTGAATTAAATGAAGTATTAATAAATATGATCTCAGTTCGTGATCCCCGAACCCAGAGTCAAGGAACTTGCCGTGCTGCCACGTAGCCTATCGATACAGTTATCATATAACTATAAACCAAGTAAATCCAGTTGTCACGACTATGCCGAACAATAACAAAGGAGTTCCCTGATTTCTGTGAACTTCAACAGAGAATCACGCCAAATGGCCGCAGATCAACAAACTCTAAGTAATTGTTAACCTTCATAAAAAGGTGAACAACAGTTTAAAGGTACGCATCCGTGAAAAGGTATACTTTATCGATGATGAAATGATCCGTCGCGGAAGCTCCGTTCTCAGGCGGACTCGCCCTGCCGCCGGCTAGGCACCGGACGACACCTACCTCTCGCGGGACACCCAATCAATTATCTCTCCGTTGCTAGAGTATCAACCGTGGCTAATCTGCTTCCGCTTGCAGTTGTTGATTGTGCACCGAAACTGGACTGAGGTGGCGAAACTGGCAGGCCGGACACTCGGCTGGTCAACCAATCTTGGCAGTCTCTCAATAGGAAGCCTCCCAAGCATAATATTCAATCAATAATTTCGTTACCGGCACACCGCGAGTATATCATATTATTCATTCATGATATATTTAAAAAAAAATTATTTCATAATGTTGTTCAAAAGTAACAAAAATTGTGACCTTACTGTGGTACCCCGATCTAAGGTCACATTGTAGATGATTTTATATATGGATTATAAATTAGGTCAAGTTTGATAATTTTTTTATGTAAGTTTTCGTAATTATGTTAAAATATTACTAGAAGAACATTATAATGCAATAAATGAATTAAAATTCTAAAATCTATGAGAAAACGTACCGTGATCGTTAAACTCTGTTAGGTTGCAACCTCATATCTATATTCTTCCTTTGTTTTTTTTGAATTCGGTTAATTTTGTAATGGTTTTTATTGCTAGGGATTTAATGTTAAATACTTTTATAGAGAAATATTTAAAATTAACATATTTAAGTTTCACGCCTCACTAGACCAATGTCTGTTCTGCAGTGGTATGCCGTCGATAAAGTCTGAAAAGCTGTGCCTACCCTAAGAAAAAAGAACTATGAAATTATAATAGAAAGATAAATAAATTAAAAATCCACAAATAAATAGGTAGGAACTTGTACGCTTATTTATTCATATACTCGCCATCTTCAAATATTCAATGCACAATTCATACACGAAATTGAACAAAAAAATACACAGCCTACCTTTAATAATAATAATATATTTTATATTTTTGGATAATGTTCCTAGGGTAAAGTGTTCCTAAAAATGACTCGTTCTCTCGCAGAAAATGTCCATATGTTATGATGTATCCTATTGATGATGGGCACGCGTTTGTTGAGTTTCTGGAATGAATGTCCTTCTGAACATCTTCCATGAAAGTATCGGCAGAAAGAAAACAGCATTATATTCTAAAATTTTGCAAATTCTTCGGCTCAGAAGGTGAAATCAATAATACAGAATTACGGATTTTGCAAGAAGTCTAAAGTTTTGCTGCGGTATCCAGATCATAGGTAAATATCCGATTCAACAGAAGGGCAGGGTGGCCTTGTGTTTTGTAAAGTGTCACCAGTTGTGTTTTTTCTATTCTACTCTGTTCAAAGCTACATATATCACATTACCGACAATGCCCCGCTTTCTCCTCCCATCACTCGGCCAGTGGTCAGTGATGAAGAGGTGGAGGCATTGGCTGCGAGCTCCGTTAATAGTCCCGGCTCCGGCGGAGTAATGGACGCAGCCACACGCGGTGGTTCCGTTGCCCAATCAAGGCCGACGCAACAATCCGCCGCTAATTCCGGCCATCATTACTGTAATGTACGTGATGTGCGACGAACAATGGTTCTTAATTCGTTCATCACTGAACTCTGCTGGGATTTGTTGGGCAACACTTTCGACCAGGTGAATTTGCTTAACAAAGAAATTTACAGCTCTCCAGAAGCAAAGCGGTATCAGATATATTTCCTCCGCTTTGTAACTTTTGGAATTTGATTATTTAATTATACGAGAACAGAAAATAATGAGCTATCGACAATTACATAGAGTTTTTTAACCGTACAATAATGATAAACAATATTTTAAAACGTTTAACAGCAGTAACATAAAAAAGAAAAAAAAAACAATAATCAAAAATAAATTATTAAAGCTACATTATGCACGCAATAAAAAAATATTTGGAGGATTCATCAGAGTGCCGGTATAGATGACGCTTTATTTTATAAATGGAGTCAGCAAATATATCAACAATACCTTCAAACTTTATGCCCAAATCATGTGTTCTATTCGTTAGTGAGTGAGGCTGATAGTTGGTTGTATATGTATCGAAGAAAAATATTACATGTGGTCTTGTGTTCCTCGTAGGCACATGGAATTTAATAGTGACGACGGTGGCGTGTCTGTCAATTAGGTGGTTAATGTCGTAACAAGCGTTTCAGCTGATTCCTGTTTGAGCCAGTGTTACCACGGAATCCTCATCTGGGATATCTTTCAAGATTAAAGGGAGTGGGAGTTGGGGGGGATGGGAAAGAGTTGGGTTGAAAGTTAGTACTTGGATATTCAGATCTGGTCACCGATTACGGCTAAATCCATTTTAAGGAATGTTTTGATTCTTAATCGTTGTCTTTCACCGGGGAAATGCTGAGAGTATCAGACCGCTCTGGAACATATAAAAATAATAATACCTTCTTCCTTTTGTGTGGCTGTAGGAAGTGGGGAGTTCTTGCAGAACTTAATGATAACATTATTAAATTTGATTTAAATTAAATTTTTTAAAATACATATATGTGAAACACTGGTTAAGGTTTGTCGGGTACGTCTTGATACACCCGCATAATATTACTGTTCGACATTTCTACCACAGAAGAGTCCGTAAATGTGGAAAATATCGAACTGTTTTCAATAGAGATAAATACTCTAGACAAATATAATAAAACAAAGGCATAACCTAACCTAACTCAACCTTCAAAAATCAAAGAAGATGATGATGAAGAAGGGACTTACATACTTCCCTGAACTAGCGAAGAACATTATTCGATCATCATATTTTTGATGATCAATTAATTTACCCCGGATATATAGAAAAATAGTTTTGTTTTTAGTTTTCATTTTCGTTATTAGTCTATATTGGAATGAAGAGAGAAGAGAAGAGAATTTAAATATATTTTGTCTGTATCAATCAATTTAAAAAAAATCATGTCTTATTTTTGTTTTTAGCCTATTAAATTTTAAAATCATTGTGTGTAGCAATGTAATATCCATATAGCCTATATTGTTATTTTTACATACTCAAGGACATAACTAAAATAAAATACTCAATCAATTCGTTTCTCCGGATATAGCCACAGTGCCAATATAGCTTTCGGGCAATAGACCCGTTGACGAGCACGTTGCAATTCGCATTATAATCTTAATAGAAACATCAAACTGTGGAATATCTTCAACAGCTGTTAGGTTTGACGAAACATTTGATAAAGCGTAATATCGAGCTATTTTGTAACACGCTCTACAACGGGCCGATTGTGTGTAATTTGTCTTCAATGTTGGTTATTACTACGTGACGTGAACGTTGTGAAACGTAGTTTTTCGATTCAAACGTATTTTTCACATCTCATTTGCCGCGAAAAATCTTTCCGAACGGCGATGACGTCATCTGAGTCACGATTGCCATTAGTTTTACACAACTTCATAGTGCACCATGTGCACTCCAACCCGGGAAACTAGGCCACTTCTCCCGTCTATGCTTCATCTAGATTCTAGATCATAAAAAATAAGTTAAAATCTGTGCTAATCTAAAGCACAATAATCATATATATATTTTTTTAGATTAATTTATTAATTAAACTTTTTGTTACATGATATATATAATACAGATTTTATTTATAGATTTTATACTATTCTTCCGTTAGAAGCATTTGCTTGTGAATGGAAGAAGAGTGTACATTATTTATTATTGGTAATTAAAGTAATATAATATATGGTACATGTATAATGTATATGCAAGCATTACAGTTTTATTAAGAAAAGAAACATAGTATATAGTAAATGTGTTATAAAGAGATATTTGTATTACATATCATAATTAGGATAGTATATTTAAAATATATGTGTTTCGAAGAAAAAAAGAAATGTTATGTAAGACAAGTAAATTTCACAATATTTGCAAGTCAAATTTAGTTTTATATGTCGTCGCTGCATTTATAATATAGCTTATGTGCCGTTTCGTACATTCTGAGATGATAAGAAGATGAGAGAAAAACTGCTTTAAAAAATAATTGCATACTAGATCTGCTAAAAATATTTTTTTCAATTATTATTCAAGCTTTCCACCTTAACAAATCTATTATTTTTAGCAAATCTAGTCTTTGTATATTATATATGCAGCGACGATGTGTTGTATTTATAATTCGTACTTTCGTTGTTGTTTTACTATGTACCCAAAATTCAATGATTGTTTATGAATAAAACGACAATTATGTCATATACGAGTATATCGATGATGTAACATCCTCCACATCCAGCAAATACCTAAAACGTATTAGTTATTTGTCTTTTTGAGTAAATACCTACGTCATAATGCTTGGAGCCAGCGATTTGGGATTTTGAGACCCATGTTTGTCACACTCAAAGCATCAAACTGCTGAAACATGATTATACATAGAATGCAAAAGTAATATTTTTGAAGATCCCCACCCTCCAAATCATCACCCCCACTACCCCCACGCAACAATATCTAACTACTTCTGTACTTGTATAATTTATATGTGTTTTAAGATCGCTAGAGCTCTGAACTAAATGTACGTGTTTTCTCCTCTTTGTCTAGGGTTTTTTATCCAGTTAAGATTAATGAAATGTAAAATAAATTAAGTCAAGTAAATAAAACCATCTGATGTTGATAGTAATAAGGCCGAAGAACCGCAGTACTAGTTAGATAAAAAAACAGGAGGGGTATTGCTATTAGCCTCAGCTAGTTAGAGGATTACGAAAGAATCCGTAAAATAAGAATAATAAAAATCGAACGTTATTTACAAGACTCATAAGTGTAGAAATTGGTAGCAAATTTTTTATATTAACTTACAAATTTTTTTATTTTTTTTACATGAATACCGCACAAGAGTCCCAAACTGCTCCCAACCGTCTGGAGCCAGTGAGACTATGGCATTCCCAATTGGGGAATGTTGTGAGGCTGAAGGTATTGGGGAGGAGAAGGAGAAGGGAGAGAGGAAGGTGCGGAAAAGGGGAAATACCTGGCTATTCAGATCTGGTCACCAAACACGGCTAAAAGCCATTTCAAGCAACGTTTCAATTCTGAATGGTGGTCTTTTACCAGGGCGATACTGAGAGTATCTTCCACTCTGAAACGTGCGTAAATATACTATATATTATTTTTAAATGAATTAATTGTGAAACAACACAAATTAATTAAATAAAAATTACTTGCGCACGCCGGGATTTGAACCCGCGACCTTCGGATTCGTAGTCGAGAGCCTTACCCCTCGACCATGGAGGCCGTCAAATGTTCTTTTTGAAGTAAAACGCTTCAAAAACAAAATGTTTTGAAATTATAACATAGTTAATGCCCAAGGAATACAAAAAAATAACGATTTATTCATAAAATTTTCTCAAATACCCCCTAATTATTCAAATTTTAAATATCGGCAGAAGATCAAACGTACTGGCTCTTGAATCTGAAAACTAAAATGAGGTTATATTCCAAATAGTCTTTTGCAGCTTAGAAATTTAGAGGTTGATCTTTTCTCCTCACCTTTTAAAATAATCACCCCGTAATAAGTAAAAATCTGCAATTGCTCGATATACCACTTCTCCAAGTAATTTCCCTGTCCTTGCCTTTTGGGCTTGAGTCCACCAAGTATCATTTTGAGAGAATAATACGGTTAGATTGTATCTTATATCAATATTGATTTCAAACGATCTATAATTGAGTCTTGGTACCAATGTTTTCGCTGTACCTATCAATCATAGGATTGGAAATAATATTGATTCGGTTTAGGCAGGATTGCCAAGAACTGAGTGATGTTCGAATTTGAAGATAGAGAGGTACGGGTGAAGGTTTTTTAGGAATATGAATACCGCACAAGAGTCTTAACTACCCGGATCCAGTAATATTATAGCATCTATATTTTGGGAGATGTTGTGAGGCTGAAGGAAGTGGGAAGAGATATGAGATGAGGCCGGGAAAGGTTGAAAAGTACTGGTTGAATTAAGTACGGTTGAAGTCATTTAGCAATGTTTTGATTCTGAATGGTGGTTCATATCGCTTTGGAACGTGGTGCAAATATATCCGCCTATTGCATTTTTTTAAAATTATTATTATTGAAATTGAATACATTTTAATTCATATTACAATACTAGACTTCTCTTTAAAGAAATGCTTGCGTAGAGAATCGAAGTGTATATATTGAGATTACATGTTTACATAATAATGCTTCCTGAAGGTGTTACAAGAAAATTATGCTTGAAAGTGTTTACATGACAATATTACAGGATTGGTTGTTTATGTAATGGACATATAAGAGAGTAAGTGAATTAAGAAAGCTTTAAATTAAAATAGGGGTATATGCTTGGGTGTGTATGCACTGTTTTTTTTGCTTGATTGTTGAATTTTTTTAACATACCCTCCACACAGCATCCCCAAAGATGATATATAGGGAAATAATTTCCCTCAGGGCCTCCTGTGTGAAGTTACAAAAAAATATTTTTAAATGTTTTTAATTGCATCTGAGAGTGTGATAGTATATTTTATTTTTTTAATGTTTTCATGTAGATTATGGAAAAAATATTATTTCTTGGTGTGTGTAATGGTGTTGTGCAAATGAGGTATTGAGTTTACATGATTTAAAGAACGAATTTAAATCTTGTGCGATTTTCTGTGTTGAATTCATATCTTCGTTTTTCCTTGAAGTATTGAATTTTTTATATTTTTCTCAACAATTAATATCGGAAACAACCCTTTTTAATTAAACAATAAACATCTTCCACACGGAGTTACGAACCGGCGATCTTTAGCTGTGGGTCCGGAGCCACAGAGCTTTAGTACGCTAAAATGGCTTTAACCGTGCTTGGTGACCAGATCTGAATAGCCGGGTACCTACTTCCCAACATTCATCTTTCCCATCTCCTTCCATTAGCAACTCCCTTCAACTTCAATAATATAACATACCCTAATTACTAAGGATGCCATTTTCCCACTGGCTCTTAACGTGTGTTTGTGTGTTGAACGGGTTCAGTATAAATTTCTCAGGAATATAAAAGCTCAATTGGAAAGATTAATTATGTATGTTTCATGAATCGACTGCATCTGCTTACGCTGTCTGACATGAGCAGACCTTATAGAATTATATAGAATCAAATTGACTGCCCCGCCATCGTCGCCACTATTAAATTACATATACCAACGAGGAACACAAGACAAGACATTAACTATCAGGCAAACTCACTAACTAATAGAATGCATGATCATGAAATTTGGAGGTATTGCTGATATACCATATTCGGTGACTTCCATCTATACCAGCACTTTGACAAAACCTACAATTAAGTATTGAAGCTTGGATAATGCAGCTTTAATGATTTTTGTTATAATATGGTCAGAGTTTTGCTACTTTATCGTTTAAAATTTCTATGTGTTTATTTTTAATCGCTATAAATGGCGTATAATCAAAGAAATTAATAAACACTAGCATAATTATGTTGATTGCACCTACTGTGTGTGCATCTAGATTGATTATATAAATACGAAAAACGTATCCCACATAATAGCACTGCGACTAATCCCGAGCTGGCTCTAACGGGTATTTCGACGGAGTTTCTTCGGAAAAAGCCTCGAATGTTAATGAACAAATTGGCAGCCATCAATCAAAATGTTTGCCGTCACGGACGCTCTGCGCTTTACTCCGTCGTTCTTGCTCGCGAGCCAGCCACAAATAATAGTGTCGATAAACAGTACCACCACTAGCTTCTAACTTCGTTGATTCGTTCCATAAATGAAAATATACATAATGCATGTGGTACCCAGATAATACTTGTTGCCGCAGGTACCTATTATACTATATTATTTACTTACTAAGTTTACGTTATCAGCCAGACAAGGTCTCGATCACATTCTTCTTTAGTACAAATAACGCAACAATCACTAATCAAATCGAAATTCTAGCCAATTTCCACATTTTACACTCCCGCAACTATCCACCCAAACCGCAACACATCAAAATATGTCAAATAGAGATGATCTAACACCAAAATGAGAGGAGCGGAGGGCGAGCTAGTCGTGTTGCCAATTTAAGTAAAACAGCAACTAAGTAAAAAGGTTCGGCTTGTGTACAAAAACTGAATATTGTGTTGATAATAATAATAATAATTGAATTACTTCTATAGCGCCGTTTTCGTGGGAAAATCACCTCAAGGGCGCTTTACAATTAATCAAATAACATATACAACCAATACCTTACAGCTAAACTTTATTACTAATGGCTTATAAGTAAGACTTATGGCTAGGGACTAACTACTGAGACTTATAATTAGTGTCTTACATCTATGGCTTATAGGTAGTCACTTACCGACTAAAAGTTATAGTTAGTGACAATTTAAACTTAAGTAGGCATAGCTAGAATAAAAACCTAACACATATATAAACCTAGTACCTATTTAAAACTAATACATATCTATGACCAAGTGCATATTTTGTATACAATACTGCAAAATTACGTACAACTATGGCTTAAAACTAGAGTCTTACAACTAACATACCTATTTATAATAATATTAATACCTGTATGATTATTGCTCGTGCTGTCAGTGATAAAGCACACAAAAGTGTAATAATTTTTATTGAAATTAAAGAAGGTACTCTGGGCGGTAGAAGATAAATACGAAAATAAGTAATTCTCTTGGACTGAGTAATCGAAAACACCATTAGACCAATGGAGTCGTTATTCTGGAAACGATAATTTAAAAAGATGAGTCTTTAGTTTTGCTCTGAATTCAGTAGAGCTGTCGATTTTTCGCAAATTTGTTTGTTCCAGGCTGTTGGGCCTGCCACCGCAAAAGCTCGGTCTCCGAAATTGGTATTGGGATTGCGTTTAGGTACTGAGAGTCTTCCTATGGCCGTTGAAGACGCTGATCGAAAAGATGATTGCCTAGTGTTGACATCGTTTGGAGTGCATAGTTCCGCCAAGTAGGGTGGTGCCATGTCGTGTATCGCCTTAAAAACCATCCAGCATAGTTTAAACTGGATCCTCTCAGGACACTTAAGCCAATGAAGGTTCCGCAGATGTTGAGATATGTGGGAGTATTTGGAAACGCCAGTTATCAGCCTTGCTGCAGCATTGAAAACTGACTGAAGTCTGTCAGTATATATTTTGGGGAGACTTGCGTATATGCCGTTGCAGTAATCAAGTCGAGAAACAACGTAAGAATTTACCACCATCTTTGTGCCATTAGCTGGAATATTTCTCCGTATTGATTTGATTTGGCGCAGGCGAAAGAAACCTGCGCTTACTATCTTGTTAATCTGAGATTTGAGTGATAGATCTGCATCTAGATGCACACCTAGAAGTTTAACGCCTGTTTTAGGGATGATGTTATAGCCCGAAGTAGTGAGAGGAGATTTATCTAACATTGATTGGCGCTTTTTTGTTGCTGTCCAAAGAAATTCTGTTTTGGATGGATTTAATCTTAATTTGTTCGAAGATATCCATTTTGTAATGGCGGCAATGCATTTGACAGTAATTTCCTTTAATTTGTCTTTCTCATTCGGTGCACAATAGAAGTAGATTTGCTGATCGTCAGCATAGCAATGGGAAAGAAGTCCGAATGATTCTATTATTTTGGTAACGTCGTTGATGAACAAAATAAAAAGTAGGGGTCCCAGCACTGTACCCTGGGGGACTCCAGAAGTAAGGGTTACAAAGGGAGAGTTTTTACCACTCGCTTGTACAGATTGGGTTCGGCCACAGAGGTAGAATTTAATCCACTGAATGATTTCGCAACCCAGTCCAAAAGTCTTTTCCAGTCTGTGGATCAATATATTATGATCGATGGTGTCAAATGCTGCACTCAAATATAATAATGATAGCAAAGCTAGCTTACCTGACTCGTTTGCAAGCATCAAATCTGACAACACGCGCAATAATCCAGTCTCTCTAGAATGGTTCTTCCTATATGCTGATGGTATTTTGAAAGCAGTTCATTTTTTCGCCAGGTGGGCGGTAATCTGCCTGATCACAATTTTTTCCAGGACTTTTGAAATAAATGGAAGATTTGACACGGGGCGATAATTACCCAAATCTTCAGCATCTAGTTGTGGCTTTTTTAGAATCGGTGAAACAAGGGCCTCTTTGAGCACTAGTGGCACCTCGCCTAAGTCGAAAGTTTTGTTGTAAAGGAACACTAGGAAGGGGACAACATGTTTAAGACATTTTTTGAGGAGCCACGTTGGAATCGGGTCTAATCCACATTGTTTATTTAGAGAACTAGACACAATTTTTGTGACTTCTGCCGATGTTGTGTGTGTGAATTTTATCAAAGATTCACCGTTGTAGGTGGTGAATGTAGGTGGAGGTGCTGACGCTGTCGTGGCTCGGATGTTTTGGATCTTTTCTAGGAAAAAGTCAGAAAAATCTTTCGAACTTAGCGCAGCTGTAGTTGAATTTTCTGACTCACCCATGACAGTTTTGAGCGAGTTCCAAAGTAGTTGGGGGTCAGAATCTTCACCCTCAATCTTCGATGTCCAGTACTCCGATCTTTTTCTCCGAATTTCGTCCCTGTAATCATCTTGCGCATTAACCCAAGCCTCCCTTTGACTGGTAACTTTCCGCGCCTGAAAATCCGCTCAAGTCGGCGCATGTCTTGTAATTTGCTTACCACTTTAAAAAACACGCGAAACAAATATGGACGGCAGTGAACTGGGCTGGTACCAAAATGGGTGTCACTTGACCCTTGCCCCCAGGCTTCTAAATCGCACTTAGGGCAAGTCTATTATTTCTGACGTCAGTGGTCAAAATCTTGTTAGGAACATTTTGTTGTTGTTTGATTCCCACTGAGCTGTTGTAGTGAATTTTTGAATAGTAATAATAATAATTGGATTACTCCTATACCGCTGTTTTCGTGGGAAAATCACCTCAAGGGCGAAAAAAGCATACAAATATCTTTATTTATGTTATAATAATCTAGCGCAGACCCGTGAAAATTAAAATTAAAATTAAAATTAAAATTAAAATTAAAATTAAAATTAAAATTAAAATTAAAATTAAAATTAAAATTAAAATTTAAATTTAAATTAAAATTAAAATTAAAATTAAAATTAAAATTAAAATTAAAATTAAAATTAAAATTAAAATTAAAATTAAAATTAAAATTAAAATTAAAATTAAAATTAAAATTAAAAATTAAAATTAAACAAATTAAAATAAAAATAAAAATAAAAATAAAAATAAAAATAAAAATAAAAATAAAAATAAAAATAAAAATAAAAATAAAAATAAAAATAAAAATTAAAATTAAAATTAAAATTAAAATAAAAATAAAAATAAAAATTAAAATTAAAATTAAAATTAAAATTAAAATTAAAATTAAAATTAAAATTAAAATTAAAATTAAATTTAAAATTAAAATTAAAATTAAAATTAAAATTAAAATTAAAATTAAAATTAAAATTAAAATTAAAATTAAAATTAAAATTAAAATTAAAATTAAAATTAAAATTAAAATTAAAATTAAAATTAAAATTAAAATTAAAATCAAAATTAAACAATGTATGACTCATAATCCGCATAGTCGTAACGGGCAGCCTTTCGGGTTCAAATAAAAAAACGGAAAAAACTATATCGATGTTTTCAGGAATTTATGCTATACAAATAAGACGTTAAAAATAAAAAGTAGAAACTAAAAATGATTGTGAAAAAGTGTGGTCGTATGCTAATATTGTTTCGGTTTATTTGCTTTACCTCGATAAGGAACATATACAATAATATCATTTAGTCGGTTAAAGGAGGTGTTATTTATGTTATGTACATCTTTCGAGACGTATATTTGGAAAGAGACAATGAAATCAAATCGTTTCAAATATCATTAAACAAATTATCAGGTTTTGACATAAATATAGACTGATGAGTAATAACTAATAACACATAGGAAATCTGTAAGTACTATTATATTCAAAGTTTGTCAATTCTCAGTAAAGACCATGCGGGTACTAAGTACCTGTCCAATGTAGACCATTGGAAAAGGAAGTACCACCGTGTACTCCGACGGCAGTAAGCAGCAAGCAGCAAGCGGCGGGCAGCGGCCGTAGGCAGTTAGCGTAGGTACATGGTCTTCAGTGATATAACTGGTCACCGCGAGCGCCTTATAACGGGTCGGGTCGCCCCACTTTTTACCATCTCAGACACATTATTATTATTTCACAGACAACTACGAACAATATTTCATTATTACGAAATCAATAAGTCATTATCTTCTATCGGAGCCAGAATAAGCTATCCGGGTAGATAAGCGAATGGCTTTCTCTCGTAATGGCATTTCAGAGCTGTACCTTTTCCAGCAGAACAGTACGGCAGGCCAGCAGGGCTCTCTTACATTGTGATATGTGAGACATGTTTTAACTCCAATTCCTCTTCTTCTCTCATTATGGTATTTCAGAGCAGTTCCCTTTACTACAGAACAGTATAGCAGGTCAGCAGGGTGTTCTTAAATTGTGACATGTGAGACGTATTCTGGCTCCAATTCCTCTTCTTCTCTCGCATTGGTATTTCAGAGCAATTCCCTTTATAACAGAACAGTATAGCAGGTCATCAGGGTGCTCTTAAATTGTGACATGTGAGACGTATTCTGGCTCCAGTTCCTCTTTTTCTCTCGCATTGGTATTTCAGAGCAATTCCCTTTATAACAGAGCAGTATAGCAGGTCAGCAGGGTGCTCTTAAATTGTGACATGTGAGACGTATTCTGGCTCCAGTTCCTCTTCTTCTCTCGCATTGGTATTTCAGAGCAATTCCCTTTATAACAGAATAGTATAGCAGGTCAGCAGGGTGCTCTTACTTTGTAACTTGTGACAATAAGACGTATTCTTTCTCCGACTCTTTTTCTTCTCGTTTGATGGTCGTCGTAGGGTTCTGTAGCTTAGTTTAAAAACTGGAGTTCAGAACTGGTAAGACGTTAACCATTCGGCAGGAATATGACGGTCATTCAACAAAATAAACTTAAGCCGGTTCCTGTTAGAGTGCGAACTATGCAAATGTACAATATAAAAACGTTTATCTGTACTGGAATTGCAGAAGGTTTCCACAAAATCAACCATTGATTATATATTCGATCTAAAATCATTAGTAGAAGTAGAGACGATTTGTGCTGATGCACGTGGAAACCTCAAAATGTTAAGATTGGTGAAAAGTTGACATTTTAGCAATTTTCCAGCATTATAGCCCAAGGTCAGTGTTCTGTCAGAATACCACATCTTTTTTTCTGAGTTGTTCTGGTCAATACCAAAGATATATTTTCGAAATTAGTGAAAGTCCATCATTGGTGATCATCATTTTACTATTACACCTAAAAGGTATACTCTTTCAAAAGTACCTAGGATAAGATCGCTGCTGTTAATCGTCATTTTTCAATAAAATAAATGAATTCCATGACATTTCTGCAATCCTCCAGCATTTCCATAAAAAAAACCTGACTATTTTTCCTCACGTTATTAACTGCGCCAGATGTACATTATCAATAGTGGCATAAGTGCATTTTCAAATAAACTTAATGAGTCTGGAACCACATTTCAGCAATCCTCCAGAATAAGCTCATGATCGGTTTTCCATCAGAACACGAGGCCTTTTTTCCTTGGTGGATACCAGAGAATTTGTGCCTCTTCAAAAGTAACATAAGTCAGTCAACGTTGATCATAATTTTCCAATAGTTCTTGTTTCTGGTTCTAGTTGCAAGTGGCGAGTGGAAGCAACCGAAAAGCAATCAGTTAGGTTTACTGTTTACCCGACAATTGTGAACCCAATCTGGCTGCGTTCAAAGAATGTCGGATGTGCTACTTGCCCGGTTCTATGGAATCCAATCCACAATATTTACATTGAACTTTACTGAATTAAAGAATTATTGCTTTACCTTTGAATGGATAATCTTGAATATACTGGTAATATTTTGTACGTTAGAAAAGTGCCGGTTGTTCCAAATATATGCTTATTGCCCAGAAGTAGGTGCATACAAAATCTCATTATTGTATTAATATTAGAGTGTAGGTACATATTATGCGTGCTTTAACTTCAAAATTAAACAGCCATACGACTGTGTGTTTAATGACAGAACAAGCTTTCATGGTCTGTGTTGTAATTTTGTTAATAATTTTAATATGATTAAAGCGTAAAAACGGTTTATCGCTAAATAAATAGATTCGTCTCTTGAGGTGGTTTTCAATGACTGTTTTGAAGCTTCTGCAGTCTACCGATTGGTAATATTATATTATTGATGATATTTGTACCATATCCTAGAAGCGACATATTTATAAATGAATTAAAATTTTACTATTGTATGAAGCTATCACTTTGTGGTTATCCATTATAATTAAAATAATTAAAAATTACTTTGTATTTACCACTTTATTAACACGTTCATTGCTGACACCGCGCTGTTCCATTTCCGGTCTAAAACAGACGCAGCCATGTGGTTTTGAGTTGTTTCTAATAAATAAAACATTACACATTCCTCTTTCTCGTTTTCTTTCTGAAAAAAAAACAGTAAATTATGATGTCTGTACAATATTATGCTCATGTAAACACTCGTTTAGTTCGCTCGACCTTTCAGTCAAATGTTCTCAGCATGGCATTAATATGTACGAATTTTAGTTAGCAATGAACGTGATTTTCTAATATATATACATATCAACATGTTTCGAAAGCGATGCATTCCTCATCAGGAATATATATAATACTAAAAAATAATATGGCAAGCAAGGGAAGTAATGCAAAATCATGCGTTTTCGGTTTGAGAATTTGATGGCCTAGAAATATCATAGATGATTTAATTAAATACTGCAAGGAGAACACACCTTGCCCTTTCGTTTCACTGGGCATTTTTTTGTTGTGTCTTTTTATAAGCCAAGAAAAAAATAAAGTATCAGACCTAAAAAAAATGTTTAAAGCGCGAACTCTCCTATTCACGAACCCGTTTTCCGATATTGTCGTATTGTTCATTGTGGTAAATTAAGTTTTTTAGAATATGACCGTAAAACATTTTAATAATTATTTCTGAGCTTTACAGAATAGAATAAAACAAGCATTTTGGTGATAGTTTTTTTGCGTAAATCGAAACATGCGGTCGATGTTAAGCGGGAATCTCAACCTTGGCGCCACGTACATAAGGAGCGCGTGATTTTGTTGGAATTTTAGCCGGCGGATCGCCTTAATGGAGTTTCATGCGTTCACCTTTTTTACGCACTTCAATACAATTCGAGCTGTCTCTCTTTACAAAAAAAAAAATATATATATGATATATTTTCGAATATTGACCATCTTTAATAATCGTCGTAGTCTGAGGGTCAAAAAACGCAATGCTTACGTGCTTAAAAAAAAACACATTCTTCAGATCTGACAAAAAATATAGCATGCAAAATCCTCTTCCCCGTAAAGATGACTAATATTGACTCGTCTTCCTTTTCCAAAATACCATAGACATTATTCCAATCGGCTTTACGGAAACATGGCGGCAAGATTATGTACCGACTTGATTACGTAAGAGTTAGAGAAAATAAGGCCGGGTTTTTGATAATAAAGTCGTGGTTTAGTTAAATTTATGTAAAATACATTAATAAGAAATTTATATATAAATACATTAACCGCCCGTCATTTGTGTTATTATTCAAAAAGTGGGTAAAAAAAACATCGTTTTTTTTTCATTAGATTTCGCAATAACAATACGTGTTTACAATATGCCAATTTGTATGGGAGAAACGAAAATACCCGAACACATCCGTTAGCTTCGGGTGACCTCGAAATACTAAACGAGATTACGCAGGAACAAACTTGACGTATACGAATGTTTTGTGGGTTTCGGTTATAGTTTTTTGTACCTGAACACACGGGATACGGCTTGTTACGTTCGGGCCATAATATAGCGGAATGGGTAGGGGGGTTAGTAAGAAATTTATATATAATATATTAATGAGACGCTGTATGAATGTGAATGAAGCAAGAAGTGTATGCCAAGATCGAGTTGTTTGGCGGTCCTTCCTCTCTGCCTACCCCTGCGGTGAAATGACGTGATGGTTAGTTAGTTAGTTGGTTTAATAAGAAGTTCTTTGTTTATACCACTGTTTTTAATATATAAATATCAACATGATTCGAAAGCGAAGCTTTCCTCTTCAGGATACACAGTATATTGTGTATATATATATATATGTATATTTCAATATACTGTGTGTCCTGATGAAGAAATCTTCGATTTCGAAACATGTTGATATTAAAAACAGTGTTGTAAACAAAGTACTTCTTATTAATTTATTATTAATGACGCCACAAAATAATCTAAGAAAAAAATCGCATGAAGAAAATAATAATTTTATACTACTATATATTTCAAACATTTCGGCTGAAACCACTCTGCTTTAGCGCAAGAACAAAAGGGAATTGGCATTGATCTTTCTTCAATGAATCGCTTTTAAAGAAAGTGTTTTTTTTTCTCTCTATCTCTGGGTTAAATAAGTATGTAATTGTATTTAGAAAAGAAATCAGAGTTGTTTAGAGATTTTTCCGAATATTTCGCCATCATTTTGTTTCTCCAGAATGGATATGCACCTATCGTATGTTATGAACATTTATCATTAACGCGAATTAACTGCAGTTTTAATGATACACAATTGACAAAGAAAGTAAATGTAAAGGCCCTAAAAAAAATCAATGGTTTTCTCTCCGCAACAGAATGCGTACATGATTAATTTAAATGAACTGTCTCGGATGGTCTCGTTCCCATGTACCTAGTCATAGTGAGAAAATAAATAGCCACATAAAACGGTTGGTCGAAATAACACACGCAGCCCGGTCATTACGGCTAAAGCTCACTGAATAAAGGAAACGGCTGCTCTCGAAGGTCCGCATTCAAAATTCACTAGATTCACTTGTAAGCAACCTATTCAGTTTTCTCTTTGTAAGCCTCCAAATGATTAGTGGTACCCTTATTTTAAAAAAAACTATCCAGGAGAGAGCTTTTAATATAATTGGTCTGTTAGATGTTATTATTACAGAAAACAGAATAATGAAGAAATGTTTTATTAAAAAAAAAAAATTTTACGGTAACTCCACACAGGAGACCCCGAAGGAAATAATTTCCCCCAAGGCCTATGTCATCTTTGGGGATGCTGTGTGGAGGGTATTTTAGAGGATAGGAAGGAGTGAGTTGGGTCTTGAAGAGACCCATGTTGTAGGATGGAGGAAACACAGAGGCCGGCAGATCATTCCACAGCCGAGCTGTTGAACACAGGAACGAATCGTAGAAGCGACCCGTTCTCATGTGACAAATGTCGACTGAGTGCAAATGTTGGGCACGCGTTTGGCGTGTTTCCCGACTATGCACCGGTGCCGAAGGGATCAGTGATGCTAGTTGCTCAGAGCATCTTCCATTAAAATACGTTGATTCTTTCGGGCTTATCTCACCAAGTCAAATCTCTTTTCTCAGAACGTTTGTATATCTCACCAAGAGGATTCCAGATTCTTTCTATCTTTAAATTTAGTTTTTTTCCCCTTATCTATTTCTTATCTTTCAGTCTCCAGTTCCTGGATTCATGATGTTAAAAGCTCACGGGCGGGGGCGGCGAGAAAGGTTCCAGCTGTATAATGTTTTTTGTAGAACCTTTATTGGCATTGTAATTGAATTGGTATTACTGTAGTAGTAGTAGTAGTGGTTAATTACTAGGCCCGAGGAGAACAAGCTCATAGGAATCGGAGCTCGAGGAAAAGGTAAAAGCCAAATGTCACAGACCGAATATTATTTATCAGGTCGGAAACTGAACCGGCGAGCTCCGCGTTGCGGCGCGGTGACCTTCTGCGCGAGAATGAATGAACAAACTCAGATTTTAGTTCCGAGCACATTACCTTTGTATGGAGATGGCTGCCGACTCGACGGGAAGATGAACAAAGTGTGAATCGGATTGTGAAATTGGGACACAAGTTTAATTTCCATAGTAGAACCAGGCGGTCGGGCGGGCGAGGAGAGGATTGAGGCGGGGCTAGGTAGGTCGTGCTAGTCGTGCCGCTGATTTTGCCAAGATACCCTTAGCGATCCGTATCGTCCGGTGATTGATACTTCACTTTGTAAATTCTTCTTAGAGAAATGATCTGAAACTGTGTCGGTGCGTCGGGGCCTACCGAGGTACAATGGCACCAGACTGCGGGCATCGAGGAGCGGGCAGCGGGCTCCGGGCTCCGGGCTCCGGAGGTCTGATTGATTCGTGTGTTGCCGCGCCGAGCCGGACTGTGACCCGAATCCGATGCGAAGTTTAGCACAAAGAACCGGCCACTAGCCACTCTAGCCAGTGCTATAAGCTGCCGTGATTAATTCTAGAATATAACGTAATACGTGGAAAGCTTGAGAAGTCCGACTAGTTCGTGGTGTTTCGGATTCTAGTTCTCTTCGGCAATGGGAAACGGGAAGATGGATTGATTTTTAAAACTGCCATTCAGTGCATTATAATTATCTTCTCAAACTTCAGGGGCCCTCTCCTATTGAATGTGGGCTTTCGTTGGGGCAATCTTCAATCTACAGGTTTCAACCCAGAACTACAGAACTGTACTCGTGCCGGTTATTAATACTAAGAATAACAAATATGACGAAAGAAGGGTATTTCCAAAACCGGTCAATCAATATATTAAATTGAAGTGGTTTAAAACAAATGTATGTTTTTATATAATAATAATTATCATTATTTGATTACTTCCACACCGCCGTTTACGCGGGAAAATCACCTCAAGAGCGCTTTACAACTACCTTATTTATACTATAACTTATAATTTATTTATTTATATTATAACTTATAACTAATTTATTTACACCATAACATATAACTAATTTATTTATGCTATAACATATAACTAATTTATTTATACTACAACTTATAATTAATTTATTTATACTATACTTATAACTAATTTATTTACACTATAACATATAACTAATTTATTTATGCCATAACTTATAATTAATTTATTTATACTATAACTTAGAACTAATTTATTTATACTTTAATTTATAACTAATTCCTTACAGCTACGATTTATGACTAGTGGCTTACAAGTAAGATTTATAACTAGTGACTTACATTTAAGACTGATAGCAGGCAACTAACTACTGAGACTTATTTATAACTGTTGATTTACATCTATAACTTATAGCCAATCACTTACAAACAACTAAGACTTATATCTAGTGACTTACAAACAACTTAGAATTATAGTTAATGAACTGAATTAGAAATATTTTGGTTAAAAATCATTTAATACATAAATATCATCGTGTTTCGGAAGCAAAGTTTCCCTCATTCATTCTCAGTATACTGCGTATCCTGATGAAATGAGTTTAACAACTCATGGGATTGCTATGTAGAAAGACAAAAAATAAATAATAAACATGTTGATATTTATGTATTAATTAATGGTTTACACAAAACATTTTTTATTAATTTTATTAAAAAGGACATCACAAATTAATTGATTATAGCTAGTGACTTACAGCTAAGACTTATAACTGGTGGCATAAAACTTGTACACATTTATGACCAAGTGGGTACAAATAGACAATAATAATGCTGTACGACTTTCAACTATCGCCTAAAACTAAAGACTTACAACTAACATACATATTAACTATTTCTGTTTTTGCAACTGTTTAATACATGGTGGAATTCCATTATAATGATTTAATGAAATACACTTTTTTAAAATCTATCCTCTTTTATTTTTGACCGTGACCGGTTTCAACCTGTGACGGCTATTTTCAGACTGGTACATTTAATTCTTTAACTATGGGTTTGGACATGTGGAGCGAATGAACGAAGAAAGGAGTGTAAGAAGAATGTATGACGCGAATGTGAATGGAAGAAGAAGACGAGGACGTCCGAGGAAGACATGGCATGACCAAGTGAATCAAATACTTGAGTCGGGCCATGTCAGAAGTCGGAATAATAGAAGAGAATGTATGAGACGATGTATGAATGTGAATGAAGCAAGAAGTGTATGCCAAGATCGAGTTGTTTGGCGGTCCGTCCTCTCTGCCTACCCCTGCGGGGAAACGGCGTGATGGTTAGTTAGTTAGTTAGTTATGGGTTATATAATTTTGGGTATCAGACGTAAAAAAACATCATTTTTGATTGAGATAGCCGTCACAGGCTGAAACCGGTCACGGTCAAAAATAAAAGTGGAATAGAGTTTTAAAAAATGTCTTTTATTTAATCAGTACATATTTACATTTACAAATACCTGTTATGAATTCGAAGATAAGTAGTGCGGCTTATTCCATCATTCATCCTCTGAATCATCAAACAAATAATCTTATGTATTTTATTCATCATACATATAAGGGAGGTGCAATCAAAAATTGATGAGCTTCTTTCAGAGGTATTTTGTGTAAAGACTTCACTCTGTACGACAACCCAGCTTCATATTTATTGTATTTTGACGACTGATAACAGTTCTCCCGTTAACGTGTTCCTGGGTTGATTTATGTAATAAATACAGTAAACTAAAAACAGCTTTTTTAATGCATTCGTTGCGGGAAAAATTCGACGAAGGCCTTTGGGAAGGAGGGCTTTGAAGCAAAGAATGGACGGTTACCTCGAGAGGGTCTCCTCTTGGTGTAAGAATAACCTCGTCGAATTTAATGTTTCAAAGACCCAATCATGTCTGATTACGTCTAAAAGGGATCGAAATGACAATCTAGTCTCCTTTAATGGAAGCAATCTTCCCAACAAGCTCTCCATTGATATGCTTGGTGTAACCTTAAGTGACCAGCTCAGGTATGGGGGCTCCATCGAGGCCCGAGTAAAGTTAACCTCTCAGAAGCTGGGCGTATTGTACAGAGCCCGCAGATACTTTAATGGTACACAACTGCTGACCCTGTACAAATCGCAAGTACGCCCCACTGTAGAATTTGGCAGCCACCTCTAGTCGGGAGTCCCAAAATATCTGAAAAAAAACCTTGACTCTGTGCAGAAACGGGCGGTCCGTTTGATAGATTCGCCTATCTTAACAAACGGGTTGCAATCTTTGGAGCACAGACGTCAGATGGGAATGCTGTCCTTGTTCTACCGGTATTTTAATGGAAGATGCTCCGAGGAACTAGCGTCATTGATCCCGTCGGCACCGGCAAACACGCCAAACGCGCGCCCAACATTTGCACACGGTTGACATTTGTCACATGAGAACGGGTCGCTTCTACGATTCGTTCTTGTGTTCAACAGCTCGGCTATCTAATGATCTGCCGGCCTCTGTGTTTCCTCCATCCTATAACATGGGTCTCTTCAAGACCCAAGTTCACTCCTTCCTCCAGGCTGCGTTGTGTAGTCGCTCCCGATTTACCTTGGAAGGATCGGGAAGTTATTAATTTTCCCGGTGTAAAAATAGCATAAAATAACCGCAATAATTTTTGGGTTACATTTATAAAAATTACATAATTTTAGTGCTGTCGTTTCGGGCTTAAATCAAGTTTATAATAAAAAGCCAAATATTTTTAGTTGAAATCTGCTTCGTTCTTCCGAATTAACGCATTAGACATCGGTCACATCCTTAGAGTAATAATACATCTGGCGGCGGTTGGTCGAACACGTGCGGAACTAGTGACGTGCGGTGGTTGTAAAATATTGTATACAACCGGGAAGTGAACCCCAACAAGAACACCAGCTGGGGCGAGAACGAGCCTTTACCTACGTCATTGAGATAGTGGCCAAGTACCTCAACAAGCACGACTTTGACCTGATCTGCCGGGTGCATCAGGTGGTAGAGGACAGGTATGAGTTCTTTGCCAAGAAGCAACTGGTACTGCAGGGAATTCGATAATGCAGGAGCAATGATGTCAGTGGACTACACGATGAAGTGCTCCTCCGGATCCTGAAGCTGGCTGACAAGCGCCTGGCGTACGTGCAGACGAACACCAATCCGACCCCTCACGCCACCAGGGGCGTAACCAAGACAAAGAAGATTTTGAGGGCCCTCTGGATAAATCCCACCGGCCACCATCCTCCCCCACCGCTCCACCCTTTTAAGAGTGTTCTGTGTTATTTACCCTTTTAAGAGTGTTCTGTGTTATTTATCCTAAAAATATGGATAATAATTCTTTGTCTTAGGTTAAATACATTCTTGAATATAATGGAAACAGTCACTCTATCATTTGTATTATCGTCTTGCAATATTAAATACATTCTTGAATATAATGGAAACAATCACTCTATCATTTGTATTGACGTCTTGCAATATTAAATACATTCTTGAATATAATGGAAACAATCAATCTATCATTTGTATTAGCGTTTTGCAATATTAAATACATTCTTGAATATAATGGAAAAAATCACTCTATCATTTGTATTAGCGTCTTGTAATATTAAATACATTCTTGAATATAATTTAACTTCATCTCTATATGGTCTATAAATAATGTGTAATGATGGCCTGTCCAAAAAAAAAAATAAATAAATAATAATAAATTCATAGAATAGACGTAATATAAGAATAGGAAGTAATATTTGTACAGCGCCCCTGAGGTGATTTCTCACAAAAGCGGCGCTATAAAAATTATCCGATTATTATTATTATTATCCTCTAAAAGACCCTCCACATAGCATCCCCAAAGATGGTATAGGCCTTGAGGGAAATTATTTCCCTCGGGGTCTCCTGTGTGGAGTTACTGAAAAAAAAAAAAAAAAAACTTAAAACCATCGATACATCTGTACTATATACTATGCATAACTTACCGGAAGACAAAATTGCTCGATATCGACCAACAAAAGGTAACAAGCAATGCTTCTTGCGATCTGTTGACTACGAGATAATGCATTTTCTTTTTGATACATGCTTAGGGGAACCAATTCGTTTTGATTCAGCCGTCATTTTTAAGATCCACTTTCCCTGACTAGATATTGCTGGTCGATGGTTCTAACATTTGGGTGAGATGCGAGTTTTTTTTCATTCAAGGCTTTTAAAGGTCATTTTATATTCCACAGTCCGAAAAATTATAAATATTTCGAATAAATACCAACTCTTCTTGTACCACCAATCTTCTAATAAATGTAAAATCAATGGAAAAGGAGGATAAAATAGCAACTGTGAAAATATCATCTCTATGCTTAATTTTTTAAAATAAAACTGTGTTCATCTGAAGCGCCCTGCCAGCTGCAGGTAAGTATGTTTTTCTGTATCTGTTTGTTCATAATTAGATAACGAATTGGAAGTGATATTTGTACAGCGTCCTTGAGGTGATTTTTCAATTCATCCAATTATTATTATTATTAAGGCTGTCTAAATGATGTGGATATAATCTTTTGCGTACCTACCGAATTAATACCAGACATGCGGAAAGGCGCTTTTCTGTTAATTGACATCTGTTGATTTTTCTTCTCCCGGTGCCCTATCCTTTCGAAAGTTAGCTATCAAGGCAATCTTCACCTTGCTTTGCTGGCTGCAGCCCGAAACAATTCCATATACGATTTTAATTTTGATTTTAACGGTCAGTGACTGAGTTGGCATCGCGTTTGGGTCTCACCCGGGCATCGTGAGTTCAATTCTTCAGCTGGCTAACTCCTCCATTACGACACAAGCAACATCTTCCGCTTACTGTGATGGCAGTAGGAGATTTTTAAAATATTGTCAGGTTATTCGTAACCAGGGAATATTTGTCTTTCTTTAAAAAAAAATAATGTCTGAATTGAAAGAAAACAGCTGATTAAATATTTCTGACAGTCAGTGGGTGTTCTTGTGCGCGGTGAACATTAACACATAGATAAACCTCCCACATAGCTTGGAGATCGCGCTTTCGGAGTATCAAGAGCTTGGTATAAACTCCCCCGGAACTAAGATACATAATAATTCCAAAATAATTTTAATTTTAAAAACTTACCTTTTCAGACATGCATTGTCCAATTCATTATCAATATTACCAATTCAATATACCTGCAAGTATCACCCATGTAATGCCTGTATATCCTAATTACACGTATTATTTTATGAACATTATTCGACACCTTACACTGCAATCCGTTTCTTATCGAGGGACGAATCACATTCAGGAAGATAAATTCTAATCAAGTCCCTGTATAATAATAATAATAATTGGACCATTTCTATAGCGCCGCTTTTGTGAGAAATCACCTCAGGGGCGCTGTACAAATATTACTTCCTATTCTTATATTACGTCTATTCTACGAATTTATTATTATTATAATTTTTTTTTTTTTTACATTTATTTTCTCTTTTTGGACAGGCTACCATTACACATTATTTATAGATCATAATAAGAGATGCAGTTAAATTATCAAAACTAAATTTAATGTTAAATTGGAAAAAAAAAGAAGCTAACTGTATTTATTCTTACGATATATTGCAAGACGCTAATACAAATGATAGAGTGATTGTTTCCATTATATTCAAGAGTGTATTTAAGCTAAGACAAAGAATTATTATCCATATTTTTTAGGATAAATAACACAGAATACTCTTAAAAGGGTGGAGCGGCGGGGGAGGATGGTGGCCGGTGGGATTGATCCAGAGGGCTCTCAAAATCTTCTTTGTTTTGGTGACGCCCCTAGGCGGCGTGACAGGACGGTTGGTGTTGGTCTGCACGTACGCCAGGCGCTTGTCAGCCGGCTTCAGGATCCGGAAGGAGCACTTCAGCGTGTCGTCCACTGACATCATTGCTCCTGCATTATCGAATTCCCGCAGTACCAGTTGCTTCTTGGCAAAGAACTCATACCCGTCCTCTACCACCTGATGCACCCGGCAGATCAGGTCAAAGTCGTGCTTGTTGAGGAACTTGGCCACTATCTCAATGACGAAGGTAAAGGCTCGTTCTCGCCCCAGCTGGCGGTGTCCTTGTTAGGGTCCCAGCAGCCCACTTCCCGGTTGTGTACAATATTTTTTACAACCACCGTAGCCCGAGTAACCCGACTAACTTTTGGCACTTCACTAGTACATGTGCTAAGGGCCTTCGACCGACCGCCAGATGTGACCGATGTCCGTTGCGTTAATTCGGCAGAACGAAGCAGATTTCAACTCAAAATATTTTAAATATTTGGGTTTTTTATTATAAACTTGATTTAAGCTCGAATCGACATTATAAAAAGAACCTAAAAATTATTGCGGTTATTTTATGCTATTTTTACACCGGGAAAATTAAAAACTTCCCAATACTTCCAAGTTAAATCAGGAGCGACTATAAAACGCAGCTGGCAGCCACAAGGGCGCCTAGGGCGTATAGTACCACACATCATTAAATATGCCTTTCCTCTTCCCCAAATTTATAAAATAAATACCAGGATTAAATAATATTTCCAATAACATTTGTTTTCCAGCAATGGGACTAAGGTATCCCCAATTGGGGTACGTTGTGAGGGTGATCGGATAATTTAACACACGTATGAATCGGCACTCTTTTTAAGGGTGAAGTAATTAAAAAAAAACCTAATCTAACCTAACTTAAATATATATTTGTTTTTTAATTAATTTTTTAATGCTTTATTTTTAAGATTAATTAGGTTAGGTTGGATTAGGTTTTCGGGCTATTTTTTCTTACTTTTTATGACTTTTATCACTTTTTAGGAGTGTTCGGATTCATACGTATATTGAATGATCATGGAACCCGTTGTGGGGGAGGTTGGAAAGTACTTGGCTATTCAAATCTAAACATAGCTAAAGTCATTTCAAACAACATTATTATGATTTTTTTACATATTTTTTTATTTAATGTAAATCAAATTTAATAATGTTATAATTAAGTTCTGCAAGTATTTAAGTATTTTATTATTGTGACAGATGTTTCAGCGTACTACGCCATTTTAAAACTGTGGTTAGGCCACATTACGACGACTTACTTATATGATACACAGTTTGAAAATGGCCGTGTACGCTGAAATAGCTAACATAATAATACCTAAAAACTTAAATACTTGCAGAACTTAATAACAAGCTTATTAAATTTTTTAAAATATCAAACGTAATTCTACGAATTAAACACAAAAAAAAAACAATTAATAACATTTGGAAAAAATATGGAATTTGACCAGGGCGAATCTGAGAGTATCTACCACTCTGTCCTTTCTTACTGCCATTCAACGAGTGGTGTTATTTTAAATTCCATTGAACTTCATTAAAATATCCGACAAACGACATCCACGATACAACTGATACTACTAACATATGCGTATCGCTTTCCGAAGCTCCTTCTTAGTATCTACTTATCACCACCCATTGAGATTCTGCAGTGAACTTTGGGAGCACCAAAAGCACTTCGGCACTATCAAAGACAGGATGCACAAAGTGCCCACTTCGGGAGATAAAAACGGGTCACTTGAAATATACACTGTGTGTAGGTACTGCCGCAAACTTCAGATGGCAAGATATGGAATGTACGGATAATACACGAGGCCAAGTCAAGGGCCCGCTGAGTCGGAGGGTCTGGTTTATGTTATACAATCGAACTCTTATCCGTTTTAAATGCGTAATAGGGAATTTGGGTTTATTTTTTTTGTACCTTCAGACTTAAATACACGCATTTTTTTTTAAAGTTTATTTTTATAGTTAAATTAAATCTCAAAGTTTGATTTTTTTAAACGCCGCCAAGACGGGTAGAGATTCCAGGCGGAGGTGCGCGTGACATTACCCGTCAGAAGTAAATTTGTATGGAGATTTTTTTTTCTTCAATAAGAAATTCCAGGACATTTTTTTTATTAATGTTAAACGTCTAACATAATAAACGCTTTTTTTAATCAGAATTTCATACGAAAATTGTTTTTTACCGTTTGAATTTTTGTATCTACCGCTAAAAACCGTGGAGTCATACGGTATAGCTGCCATTTGTCTTTCATCCTACCTACTCTAACACTTCAACTGTAGAAGAATATGCGCTGCAAATTTTGAATTGGTATCAATAAGACTATGTTCAAACGTCCTATGGAAAGCCTCGATCATATTTGATATAACTAATTTACTTGTTTTCGTAGAAAGCAATTACTTTGTGGTTTGACATATTTATTAAATAAAACAAACATGTCGCAAAACTTGTCATACAATCCAAATATGTAAAAATACAATGTAAATAATTATCATCAAAAAATCTCAAATAAAAACATGTTTCAAATAAGCACCTACTCTTCTTTTGTCAATAACCTTCTAATGTATATAATACCAATGACAAATAGGATTTAAACAGTAACTTCAATGTCATGCAATGTGCAGTGATTTCTCATAAAAACGGCGCTATATAAATCGTCCAATTATTATTTTTATTAATCCCATATTAGACTCAAAATTTCTCACTACTTATTAATCCCTCCCTCCTTTGACGATCTGTCTCTTTTTTTTACATTGTGTCCCATTCTATTAAATGCACGCATATTTCTGTCTCACTATTCCAATGTTTCGTTTTATATATTGTCTCCCTCTTGTAATATATTGTATGTCTCACCTATATATGTGTTCACTCTATATATTTTTGTTTGATCATTGGAGAAGATAATAAAAGACGAAACCGAAAAAAACCATAGGAAATAAAAAGGCATTTACTGCAAAGACCTGGACAAAGTTCACCCCAAGAACCTGGGCACCCCTGCTAAGTCTCCAAACGTAGCGAACCACTTGGGGTGACCTATGGCACGGGTGTTAGTTATCCAATAAATGATCCCCGGGGCGGTGGTACCCATAGCGCCTCGAAAATTGATCATATAATGAATTTATGGTCTCTTAAAATGGCCGTGTATTAGTCAGCAGAGTTGCCTTCCAAGCGGTTGATCGGGATTTAGTTTTCAAAAGTGGCAATATATTTTTTTTTATTAAAAGTTTTTCTTTTTTAATGCATTTTTTCTGTGCAATTTTTATTTTTGGTGCAAACTTTAAGGTTCACATAATATCACGTGATTTTTCACGGGTCTGCGCTAGTATTACATTAAAATGTATGCATTTCATGACAAAACTTACTATTCTAGGGGTCTTGACCAGACACGCATATTACTTTGTCTGCTGGCCATGCAAATAAACCGCTTACCCACGCTAGGTATAAATTCGTTCATCCTAAGATAATGAAATATTTTACGAATCTGCAGATTCCACAGCTACTAGAACTGCTAAAAAGCATTTTGTAACATTTTGCATATAAAGCAATAAATAATAACTATTCAACTAAATAAATAAAAGATTTTTAGTACCTAGGTAGGCAGGTGACCATTTTGAAGCAAGTTACAGTCTGACATTTTATAGTAGACAAAAAAATGAGGACGCTGCGATCGTTTGAAACGTTTATGACAACACGCAGAAGGCTCATAGGAAGATTATTTGTTTATTAATTTGAAATTATTGATTCGACGATTTAGGAAGCATATTTTAATATAAGTATATATTCATAGGTATTTTAGAACTATGAAATAATTTGCAAAATTACTGCCTCAACACAGGCTAGCCTAGTGAGGCGGGTTATGACAAACTTGAACTATAACTGTTATTATATTATTTTCTATTTTACTTTATTAACCACTGTACACTTACATTATTATATTATACATGTCTTTTAGATATAGTTAAATTTAATTATAATGAAGATATTATTATTATTTTTATTATTATAATTATGTGTTTATTTATGTATTTATTGACACCCATTACAGGCTTTTACATGGATATTTACAAATAATATTGAAAAGGTACGTATTATAATAGATAATATAAAAGTTTCGTCATAATTTGACACTTTTAACCAAAGTTAAACAGTTTCAAATACCATAACCTAGCTCCTACTCGATGAAAAAACCTGTACTAATGCATGCTTATACTGTAACATTGATGTGCCAAATATGTCAACAACATCGAAGTATTTGTTCCCCAGATGTTGAATCCGTCGCAAAAGGAGTATGAAGTTGAATTGTCAGAATAAACTGATAGGTACTGTCTTGTAACTGTCCTACCAGGTATACGAAAAGCAATCAAATATAGCAGTTCAGGGGTATAAAATTATTTAGTTTAAAAGCGCATTGGTTCAAGTGCATGTCTTTACTTTCACCAAACGGTATACAGAAATTAATGGTACTTTCCGAAAAGAGACGATATTACGTCACATTTTAAGACAATTTATGTAAAAAAAAATTACGCTTTGGAAGGAAGATATGTAAACGAAGTCGATTTTTTATAAAATTTATATATCGAAATAACAATGTGTTGGATGTTGGATAAATAATTTATTTTTTTAAATAACAAATTCACAGAAAAAAAAAACATGTAAATAAAATTAAAAGTAACAAACCGAATTATGACGTTTTGGTTTCTTTTTCAAATTCAAATATCAAAAAATTTGAATGTGAGGAACACAATTTCAAAGACATAATTATGTAGCTCAATGGTAGAGCGTCTGACCGGCAATCAGAAGGGTGCAGGTTCGAGTCCTGTCGGCGACATTTATCTTTGCTCGGAAAGGTTTTTTTTCAATTTGGATGAGTGTTTGAGGCTAATAATTATTGTTTATAAAAATAATTGTTACCCTTTGCGCTATGCACAAAAATCTTGTCTTAAAAACTTTAGTTTATCAATTAATAATTAATACATAATTATTGGCTTGGTACGAAAAAATTTGTTCCATTTTATTAAATGTGTCTACATTTTATTGCCAAGCTACAAAACACGACAAAATTTATTCCAAGTTTTAGCTGAGTAGGTTGCTGAATTTTTGGTGAACTGATCGCTTTTCCTTGCATATCTAATCCCAAGCAGTCAGAATCGAAAGATATTATTGTGTGAAAATACGTTTTTAAATTAGTTTCTACGATATAAGTATAAACTACTCGTAATTATCATTTATTGAAAAGATTGATATTCAATTTTTTGGCGCCATTATTAATAAATCAATTGAAAATTATTTTGTGATCACCGCTTTATTAATATACACATATCAGTATGTTTCGAAATCGATGCTTTCTTCATCAGGAATATATAGTAATGTCAAGTATAGACAAATGATAAACATATAACACAGTAATGTAAGAATAGGAAAATTATAAACATGAACAAAAACTGATTAAAGTAGGTAATAATAATGATAATTGGATTACTTCTATAGCGCCGTTTTCGTGGGAAAATCACCTCAAGGGCGCAAAAGGTAAGTAATTAATCAGAAATTATTATAAAACATTCAACATGAAACTCGTATTTGAAATTGAAGAAGAAATTATTTTTATTATTCGTATTGACATGAAAATAAATTGAAGAAGCTATTTTAAAAAGAAATATTCATTTATTATAATTTGTCTATACTTGACATTATTATTTTTTAGTATTCTATATATTCCTGATGAAGAAAGCATCGCTTTCGAAACATGTAGATATGTGTATATTAATAAAGAGGTGAATACAAAATAAATTTTAATTAATTTATTAGTGTTGATTAGTTCAACCACGCGCATAACATTATGCGAATGAACAAAGCAAGACACTCTTAAGTATAATCTTGTGTGCATATTTTTTAAATTTCACAATAACAAGCACCGAATATCTAATATCCCAAAGCAAACGATTCAATGTCGTATCTCTGCTTGTAGAACATAAACATTGTAGTATTTATGCGTAGTGTACAATATAACTCTTCCAGATAACAAAGGAGACCACGATTAACACTACTTTACTCTGGGCCTATTCTTTCTATCTTGTAACATGGACCTCAGCGTCCAAACTATATACCTACCATGTATAGACAACCCGAGAAAGAAGAAAAAACTGTGTTTCGATTGTTCGACAAAAATTCGCTAAAGATAATAGTCACTATCTTATAAGGTTTATCCAGGTGTCATTACTTGAACACCCGATTTGAAGACACCTCGCAAGAAGCTCCCATCGCGACTGTACTGGCGATAAGGTCACGGTGTTATCGCGCCGCATGTTTGGTCGCGGTTGCTCGCTTTCCTCGTTTTTTTGCCAACCACTTGTAGACGTTTGTTTGGTTTCGGCCGCAAGCGGCGGAGCGGTTTGCAGATGGGCGATTAATTCCGGCGCCCGAGCAGAAAGTTTTCAGGAATACCGAGCCGACGCCGCGTCAAGGCGGCGGGTGCGCCTCCCCTCCCGAGGCGGTGCCGCCTGCTGGCCGGCGCGCTCGAGCCGGACAGGTAGGCGAGGTGCTGCAGCCGCTAGCCAGGTCCTCACTGTATCGCGCGCTGCCGAGCCGAACGGCTGTCGGTACTGAAAGCATCGTGCTAAGAGTTAAGTTAAGACTAAGATCGGTTCGACAACCGAGTCCCGAGTCTGCCAAGTGGTAGTGCAACCGGTTTACGATTCGGTGCGGATACGCAAACATTCTATAAAGAAGTGATTTAACATTGTGATTACGTACATTGTATTGTTTCGAAGGTGTCCAGTGTTATTGTTCCCGAGAATGCGGAGCTGGTGAAGTGGTGGTGACCGCCTCCTCCCGAAGGTAAAGAGGTGTTTGGTTGGTTGGTTGGTTGCTGTCAGGGAGAGGAGAACCCACGCCACGGGGCCCGGCGCGGCGGGGCTACGGGCCCGGGCACGGGCTGCTCCGCCACTAGAGCTAGCTGACCGCGCGGTCCACACATTCCGGTTTCTCGGCCGAACGGTTTTAATAACCCGCCTCGTACCTTGCGCTTATGCTGTAACAGAGAGGGCTTCCGTGAAAAGAGTCCAGCCTGCCGAGAGTCGCAGCCGTTCGGTGGCGGTGTGGCCGGCTCTAAGGATTTGGCTCCCAGATGCCACGTACTACCTACACCCGCACATGCCCATTGCTATTCTCCTCTCAATCATTCAAAACTTTTTATCTCAGCCTCGCGATAGTTATTGGAATTGAAACAATAGCGTGACTTTTGCGAAATTACTCCCGAACAATGGCTACGGAACCAAGAAAGTTATTGTTTTTTCTTTGTTTGTTTTTTTTTATCTTTATTTATTTATTTTTTTTTTTTATTAATCCGTCGCAATTAATTCTAGAGAATTAAATGACCAAAACAGCGATTGGTATAAATAATCAACTGGTACGTAGGTACCTATTTAATGAGCATTCTATTTGTAATCTACTTATTCACTTTAAACTAAGAAAATCTGTAAGCAAGTGACAAAACAACAATGTGCACTTTTCTGGCAGTTCCAAGTGTCCCATTGTCAGACAGGGGGCAGAGGATTACTCTTCACACCCCTCGTTATAGACTTATCAATACCTAGTCCAAAGAAATGAATAAATTACTCGTTTCCCAGGAACTACGGTCGGAGAGAAGGAGATAACCGAAAGAAAGCAAAAAGACAAGCGATTCTATGGATTTGACAGGCCCTATTGTTTATTTTTTTCGTGAGAGCGCTTTGTGAAACCTTCCCGTTACATTTACCTGCTGACTTCATCGGCCGTAAAGCACTCCGCGGTGGCTCGCTCGCCACTGGAAGACACCACTCGGCACTCACTCGCATACATTTTAAGCACGTCTCAAAGACGCCGGCTGTTGTTAAGATGTGCTCAGAATAAAACCTGGCAAATACAAATACGATATAATAATATTATTTCAGCAGATTAAAAGTATGAGAGAACTGCCGCCCAGAATCGAGACATTGTCTTTGTATGAAACCAGCCAACGATAAATACACCGTTAGTGGTGCTTGCGAAACGAGGCTCATTTCGGAGGTAGATAGATAGTCGGTTGTAGGTAATGGGCCAGGCTATGCTGCGCTGGGAACAGATTAACGAGTCGGGGTCCAGAGCGGAGAGCGAGAGCGCCCACTGTCCTAACCATAAGCTCTGCTGTAGGCAAAACGAATGCAAGGCTGGAGATGGCAGAGACGCTATTCTCAAGCGATGACATAGGCGTGAGTCAGCGCAGCCAGCACTGCTCACGGCTCAGTCTCGAATCACATACGAGATGTGCCCATGTACTATAATATTGCGCGCACGTTCCGTAGGATCATTCACACTCTCCGACCTGAACAAACTTGATCAACGTCAACTGAACCCAAACCGAGTCAAGAACATTATAATTTTATGCGAGAGAATTCGAGCAATGCATGATTCTCGCGCATTTCGATAACGCGGCCCCACTGGAGATTATTACTACTAACAAATGTTAGTACATAATAAAATAAAGCAAAGATTGTATTTTTATTCGGATTTTTCCGTAATGACGGGTTTCGTGCGTGGCAGATAAAATAACTAGTACCTACACATCATTTTTAGCTTTTCTGATCTGTACCGAGTCATGTGAAATGTATACTAAAATAATATTATTGCGTCTATAAGACTACGGGCATTGTCTCCCATGCGTGCGGCTTATATACTGTTTCCCCACTAACGCGATCTGTAATAACACCCTATGTATTACCTATTATTTGTTGGGCCTTCTGATTAAACAGCACCAGCTTCAAAGTCCCAATTAGAATTGCATATATCGATCAGGAAACTGGCTGTTTTGTGACATGTTGTTTCCATACCGCGTTTTGCCTTTATCTCGTTTTATAAAGCGGGAATGCATTAATAATCATGCAGCGATAAGGTTGATATAACCAGCCATTCTAATAAGTTAACTGCTTATTCGTAGTGTTATAATACCTAATCAGGTAAATATTTGATTCTATAATCAACCTTTTATCTTTATTGGCTTCCGAACACTTCCCAGCAGCTCCCCGTGAGGTTGCTTTTTGCTAATGCATCGCGCTTATTTTAGCAATGTGGTAATATTATTAATAAACACGATTTTGGCTTTTCTGAGATTTAGCGATGTTGCAGTAATATTGAAGCGGCAACCAAGTTAAGTAAGCACTCGGATAAGGGTGGTCGCTTTATAGAAATTTGCACTCATGAAAAACAGCATTGCCCAGCTGCTTCCAAACGTCTGAAACCGGCATTTCCCAATTGGGGTATGCTATGAGACTGTGGCTAGTGGGGAGCGGAAGAGGGTCGGGAAGTAGCTGGCTATTTAGAACTCGCCTAAAACTATCTCAAGCAACGATTCGAATTCGAATGGTGGTCTTTCACCAGAGCGATGCTGAAAGTATCTACCACTCTGAATCGAATTGAAGCTTTCATTTCTTGTTTTGTGACCATGTCTGAAAAGCCTGGTTCTCTCAATATCCCAAAATCCTTTCTCATTTCCTTCTCCAATATTGTGGGTGTCATTAAACAGCAGATTTCGTGCGTGATCTTATTTAAAAAAATCGGCGTATTTTTATCTCCCATGCCTATGTTGAAGATTCCCTATTTTTTTCTTATATAGAATGTACACAGGTTTGATTTTTATGAATTTTATGTAGTTTTGTTGATCGTTCTGTGATCTTATCAATTAGTTCATCTATCGTTTTGGGTTATTCTACGTTATGCCAATCCTTCAGTAGCAGTTGCGTCCACTGTCCAGTCCATAAACACTGAAAATCCGTGCAAGAAACCGCCATACTGCAAGAAATCCGAACGTAAAAAACAATTAGACAAAACATCGTTCTTCCTTAAGAAATTGATTCTGCCTAACAAATTCATTGTGGAAATTAGTACTCTGCTTTATGTGTGTTCATTTTAGTATTCTCAGTGGGTAGGTGGGTCGATAATTCTCTGTTATTGTTGAAATATACGTCCAACGTTTCCTGTTAAAATATTCTCACACGTTCATTAAATAAATGATTTAATTATATAACAAGATGCGGATGGCGAGCCGAAAACTTCACGAACAATAACTGGGTTACAAGGGGATCTCAACATTCCTTTTTGTTAATGAGGAACTTGTGAAGATTGCGAAGTCATATATATCATTAGTTGTTGTATTATATTGTTATACATGTATATGTATATGGCAAGACACAAGCGGAGAGTAACAAGTTTAGTCAATTCATAAAACTAATATCCTGTTCACAGACTTTATTATTAGACCATGCTTGCTCACATGTTCAATGTTCACGGTCATTTCGGTATTGTGTTCACTAAATCTCCCGAATTAACGCTGAAAAGGTAGACTTGAAATATTATATACAATAATAATAATATAATCAAATCTAGGTTGTAGACAATTCAGTGTTATTCTTTTATTCCATTAAAAATAAATCACTTTGGAGTGATTTATTAACATTCTATTATAATACGTATTTTTATTTTCTATTTATTTTAACGCCAAGAGTACTTTTAACAAGAGAAGCGAAGTAATCTCTATGTATAAAAATGAATGTTTGTCTGTGTTGCCTCGATTTTCTCGATAATTATTCGACCGGTTTCACTGAAAATAGCACAGTTTGTTCTTATTAGTGACGGGAAGGTTTAGAGAGTAGTTTGTGAAATTCAATATGTAAAACTGTTGCTATAACGTTTTAAATTTAGTGTGAAAAACATTGAACCCGCCATGTTGTATTGGGGTTAGCCCATAGATATACCACTCTGGTTAGCCACAGATTACATATTCAAAAGAAGAAGGTTTGTTTATGTAGAATATTTTCAAAATGGAATTTGAAAAAATAATTCTTTGGAATCAAATAAAGTTCTCAAATGATTCTTATTTTATATAATTGAAAATAGACTTTGTATATACAACTTTACTTAAAATATATAAATATTTCAATTGTTATTTTGTTTCTTTGTTTTGAGATAGTAATAGTAGTCAATACCAAAATAAAAAAAATACGATGATCAGGTAGTTTTACAGAAAAAAATACGGAAGGTTTATGAATATGTTTTTTTTACAGTAATTCCACACAGGAGGCCCTGAGGGAAATAATTTCCCTTTATCATCTTTGGGGATGCTGTGTGGAGGGTTTTTTAGAGGATATGAAGGAGTGAAGCTGGATTTTGAAGAGACGTATGTAATAAGAGGGAGGAAATCCGGCAGATCATTCCACAGCCGAGCTGTTGGAACAAGTATCTGATATGGTCCAAAAATCCCGTCAATATCACACATAGTGTGAAACGGCTGTATCGATAAATCGGCAATGTAGTGGAGCTTAGGTATTGTGCGGTGGAATAGTGTATTTTGTGGGGTTGTTCTTATGGGTACGTGCAGGTTTATGTGTTGCAGGAGTTCGGAACAGTTGAATTTGGAGTTTAGTATTTTTAACAGAAAAAATTAATAATTTATTTTACGTATGTCTTCTAGTATACGAAATTTTGTAACATGTAAGAATGGACAAAAAGCGAGGTTTGTCCAAGGTGGCAATTTCATCCAACCAACCAAGATTCAAAGTAATTAAATATTGTTATTGTATTGTTACTAACTTTAAAATAAGCTCTTTGTGAATTACAATGATGCGTATTTATTTACTAATTATACTGTGTCTTTACACATTGTTCACACCAGAGAGAGAACAATTCAATTATAACAAACCATAAAGGCACATAAATATATTCTTAATAAATATTGATATAAAGAACAACGAACATTCATTATATCGTTGCGAAATAATGAAAAATCGTCTTTTAAAACATTAATTAAATACTGCCTTGAACTTGAATACAATGAAACGTCTCCACGGGAATAGCAATAGAGAGATTGGTTTAATCAGTCATTTTTATAGCAAGCCTCTTTACAAGCCAAGAAAAATATATTTCAGGGCTATAAATCTTCTACTTACGAACCCTTAAAAAAAAAAAGAAACACTATAATATTTCTGCCAGCTTCAAAAAAATTAATGAATTTTGCTTTTAGGCTATGGTTTTTTTTTCATAAATTAAAACAGGCCGCCGGCGTCAAATGGTAATTATAACCTTATCGCTGCCAGCGTAAGGAGTGCATGATCTGTTTGAATTTTAAGAATTGATTCGACTTTAAGGCCAGCATCCAAAAATAAACACTTTGTAGGTTGCTAACCGAAGAAATACTGGGAATGATTTATTTGTAAATTCTATACCGATAATTAAGAAAATGATTAAGGTTTCAAAAGAAAATAATCCTCGTACCGTAATATTTTAAATTCTAAACGATACATGTACTAGAATATTAGAAAAACTTTCAAAATTGCTTTCACTGGTTTTCAAACTGCACCGATTTTCAAATATTTTAGAATGTATTTCATAGAATTTAAATATTAAAGTTTGAGGATTTTTTTCTTTTGAAACCTACTCATTTTTCTAACTACCTGTATAGAATTTACATATTAATCTTTCATGGTACTGCTTCAGTTAGCAACCTCTAAAGTGATGTTTAGTTTTGAGTGCTGTCCCTTAAGACTATTATTTTTTTTTGTATTATTTAAACCAATAAAATACATAATTACGTAAAGTGTTTAGTAATTTTTACAATAAATATAAGAAAATACATGTAGAAATGATTATCTATATGTAAAAAATTAATAAATATTTGTATACAGATTTGGTATAAACCACCAGCCTAGTGAGGCTGAGTCTGTTGCGAGGTGGTAGAAATTAAAATAATTTTAATATCCTAAATTATAAAAATTAGAAAAAAAGAGAAAAATGAGAATATCATTACCCCTTTTTGTGAAATATCACCTCAAAACCTTTCACAAAGTCATAACATTACTTAAAGCTATACGTAGTTCAAACTACCAAGCCATCAGATATTTTGTATGTAATATGTATTCAGTTATGTAAAAAATCACAGATTGATATTTCTGTTTATCGGAACTGTATCGTGTATTTCATGCTAATTGGAAGGAACCTACATTTTCAAAATTGGCCAACCTTGGATCGAAAATCCACACCTGCACAATAAAAAAATGAGTTAAAATATGATTTTCCCAAACACGTGAAAGCGACCGTGCCTACTCTGTCTGCTGTCTACTGCCAAATGGTGAATTGGTTGGTCGGTTGGACGGACGGAATGCGTAGATTAGTATGCACAGGTAATTAACCCATCTCTGCGCCGTGTTTATTAAAATAACAATAATTAACATTTACAACACTTTCGTTCTCCAAATCAAACAAAGCTATGCAATCGTTATCTCTCAACTCTATTGCTGTTAGTTCTTGTGGAGACATTTCATTAGGCTAATAGCGGTGCTTAATTAGTTTACTATTGATAATTCTTGACTAATATTTACTGCAACTCCATTTCAAGATGCTAATTCCGTGCGTGGAATTTTTTAAACTTATTATTTTTGTAAACTGGTTTAATTTTTTGATGTTTTGGACAACGAATAATGAAACTTTGTTTTTCGCATTGTAAATATTTGATATAATATTTTTCGTATCTTAATATAAGTGTATATTCATAGGTATTTTAAAACTGTAAAATAATTTCCAAAATTACTGCCTCAACATAGGCTAGCCTAGTGAGGCGGGTTATGTGAAGCTTCAACTATAACTGTTATTATATTATTTTACTATTTTACTTTATAAACCACTGTACACTTATATTATTATATTATACATGTATTTTAGTTATAGTTAAATTTAATTACAATAAATATATTATTATTATTATTATTAAATGTTTGTGAATATTCGAGGCAAGCCATTTTAACTTCATTTTCCCGACATGGTAGAAAGACAGCAAAATGCACGTCTTTTAATTTTGGCGTCCGTTAATCCTTGCTGTGTGCTTTGATATTTTTATATGATTTTTGGAAGGACGAGCATCCAAATAAGGCGAACGCCACTTTGCATGTTGCTGATTAAAGCGATACAACAAATAATCTATCTGTAAATTCTTTACGCGTAGTTAAGAAAATGTCTAAGGTTTCCAATGACGAAAATCCTCAAAGTGAAATCTTTTAAATTCTAAGAAATACATAACAAAATATCTAAAAATATGTGCATTTTGAAAACCAGTAAAGTAAAATTTCAGTATGTATTTCACAAAGAACTTTTGTCATTGGAAACTTATACATTTTCCTGACTACCCATGTAGAATGTATAGATAAATACTTGCGACTATTTGTTCCCTTAGCAGACTACAAAGGGTGTATTTTAAGTACCCCCTTTAACAGACGAAATATTGTTTTTTACCCCTTATTTTTTGTTGCTTTGATGATTTGGACACGTTGAGCAAATGAACAAAGAAAGGAATATAA